>VZTE01001691.1:283126-297230 GCA_013397775.1 Eulacestoma nigropectus
CAGCTGGCGGAGCGGTACGCGGACCTGGCGGCCAGCCACAGCGAGGCGCTGCGGCAGCGGGAGGAGCGCGAGTGGCACAACGCGCGGCTGCGCCAGGAGAACGCGCGGCTGCGGCTGGAGAATCGCCGCCTGCGCCGCGAGAACCGCTGCCTCTTCCGACAGGCCCTGTCAGGGCCCGGCCCTGACAAGCCCCCCGCCGACCCGGGCGAGGAGGCGGAGGCCCTGCGCGCCCAGCTGGGGCGGCTGCAGGAGAAGCACCGGCGGGCCTTGCGGCACCTGCGGCGCTGCCGGGCCGCCGGCGGGCCCGAGGCTTCGGGAGCCGAGGACGGGGAGTTGGAGGAGCTGCTGCTGGAGGAGGACGAGCAGCCGCTGGACAAGAAGAGCCTGGTGCCGGCCGTGTAGGCGGCCCCGGTGGAGGGGGCGGCGCCCACCGGCGCTGCGGGCCCTCCCCGCCGCCACGGGGTAGGGGCGGGTCACCCCCTCCTTGCTCCCGGCTCTGACCCTCCTGCGGCGCGGGGCGGGGGGCGGCTTCAGCTCCTTCGCTCGAAACGGGCCCTTGCCACGGAAAGGGTGGGGGAGGAGTTCAGGTTTTTTAATCCTTTTCCCAGATGTATACCGAGGAAGCGCTGACGGTGATCGAGGAGGGTCAGGTTCATGCAGGAAACTGACGCTTGGAAGACGAGAGGAATCCCTGAAAGCGGCTGTTGTCATGGAGAAAAGCGCGGTGAACAGAACGCTTGATGTCGTGTCATCCCACAGCATTGAACTGTGCTTCCTTTGGGGACCAGCTGTGGATCATGTTTTTTCTCTTGAGTTAGCGACCGTCATTTAGGCTTCAAGAACCATGGAGAGTGACTAGTTCTTAGTAGTCGGTGTATGTTAGAGGAGTGGAGGAAACTTGAAAGCTTTTGTCAGTACTTCAGTAAAAGTTGGTGATCATTTGAACTATGAATTGCCTTGGACACTTAACTGCAGAACACTCTTTGTATTTTTAATGATGGACTTTGTTCACCTTCACATGAATACTGATTTGAATTTTACATTTTCATACAAAACTGCCACTAATAAATAAAACTATGGTACACCAAATGATTGTTGTAAGTGTGAATTTTTAACAGGGAGTTTTTTTGAAGTTGTAGGTGAAACACCCATCAGGACATTGCAATGCACCTTCACAAAGCCCAAAGAATTGTTTTTTTTTTTTTACTGTACCTTCTTAATTACCTACTGTTCGGAAGGAAATTGGTTATTTTTCAGACCTGTGTTTTGCTAGAAAATTTGGTGGTTGAAAGAAACCCTTGTGAAGAACTGACAGGTTGGTTTTGTAATATTTCTTTATTTTTTACGTCAGTTAAAGGCTGTCTGGTGTCTTCAGGTTTGAGATTAACTGAAACAGACCTTAGCTTTTAAAGCTTTAAGAAACCAAAGTTGAAACTAATGTGAAAAGGTGAAATTCCATCATTTTATATAAGTATCTTCGAGACTATAGCTACTGAAAAGAGCTGTTTCTTCACATAGTGTCAGCATAACCCTCTGATATGACTGTAGTGCTTAAGTATGTGGATCTGCAGCCTCAAGTGCATTCTCAAAATGGAAAAACAATTTGGCACAGTGCAGTCAATATCTCCTTAATGAAAAAGTGTGGGTGGTGATGTCTGGTTGTGGTGTTTGTTTTGTAAACTTAAGTAGTGTCAAAAAATACTTGCTAAATGCTCAAGAACTACAGAACCTACAATATCATCAGGATTGTCTTGTTTTAATAGGAGTTTCCATAAAGTATGAATACCAAGTGATGAAAAGAATCTGTCAAAATAGGACAAAACAGGACTCAGTTAAGATACAATGCTAGAAAAACGTAACCGTGTCAGGCATCCTTTTCAAAAGTTACAGGTATTGGCACATACAAAAGAGGAGAGATCCTGGACTTTTCTGATAGGATACGCAATTCTTTTTAACTGAACTTCTGTAACACTTGCATAAAATGGACATCCTTTGCAAGAGTACTAAGTTCTCTGGAAGCTTGTATAAAGGATTCTTTACTTTTATTTGTATCTTGACAGATAAACAAGCGTGCAGATTACAGAGGAAAAAAATATTTCAGTAAGATTCAAATTAATATAAAAAGCCAGAGGAAAGATTTAGAGTATTTCCTCAAAATGCTGCTTCCACATGGACTGCAGTAAATAATCCCTTGATTCAGTCAGCTGCAAAAGTTTCATTTAACCATTTAACCAGTTATCTGATCTGGTTATTGTGAGTTTGGTTTTGAGAACAAAATACAAATTGAGGAAAGGCCTTTAGTGAGCTGGTGCAAAAAGTGGTACTTTACTACAGTGTCCCCCACATAATGGTTTGCAGGTGGCGGCTTTCCTTCATGACACACTTGGCATGATCTTTGTCTATAAGAAGTTACATACACTGAGACTTACAGAAAAAGTAAATATCCTTTGGGCTATAACTGTTGGAGCATCCCATCTGGATCTGTCTATGCACCTAGTTCTAACAGTCAGTAGCTTGATATCACAGGCATATTCAGCCAAAACCCTTAAATAAGCTGATGGTTGGTAGAAAACAAAGTTTGGAACTGCCTGATACACTACAGCATCTATATATCTGAAGTGCTGGGAGAGGTGGTACTACAGCTGTATGAAGAGCTTTTGCCTTACTCTACTTTTGGTTAAGATCTATTTTATTTTCTGTTGTTCTGCTTTGTGTTATATAAGCTGTCAAATTTTGAAGGTCAAGACCTCACTTCTTACTCCCAAATTTTGTCTTTCATCCTCTTTATCACCTTCTGGACTAGGATAAGTATTTGTCCTTTGTTTTCGTTGTGGTGGTAGTGTCTCTATGTTTCAGTGTCTTGCAGTGTTGAGCCTTTCTTCCTCTGGCCTGAGTGAATGCTGCTCCGCTGGATTTGGAAGAGTGCATGAGAGAACAGAATGGGTACAATATACTGAGAAAGCAGAACCCAGAACTATGCTATCCTGTTATCGTTCTGTTTTATAATTTTGGTTCCTTGCTTCAAAATAATTTCAGTTGTATACTGATCATTTTCAAAACTGTGAATTTCAAAGTCATGGTTTTTTTCATGTTTTTGATTCTCGATTTTAAGTACCTATCTCTTTGCATAGTTACCTGAAAAAAGGAAATTTTTTTTTTTGTTTTACTAACAGCAAATTTCTGAATACAGGTGGATTCTTTACCTGTTAAAAGTGGTTTTGCTTATAATTGACTTCTGCTGCAGAGTATTTTGTTTTACATTGAAATAGAATTTTATATGGAAGTGATTTTGTATACAGGTAAGTTTTTTTTATTACCGAACGGATTGAATTCAGGTTTGGATTTGGGGTTTGAGTGTTTTCTTTGGTATTGTTTGTTTCTTTCCCCACACAAATACACAGAAACATAGCAATATATAAAATATGTATTAGGCAATAATATCTTCCCATTACTTTGCAGTGTTTAAAATATCAATACATACTCTCTTAACGTTCTTTGACATACATATTTTTACAGAGACAAACAGAAGCAAAAATGTTGTAGCCTTTTACTTCATTGCTAACAATGAAGTGAAAGGCTACAACAAAACTATTTTCTTTTATTCCCTAAGGAACTGTTCAGTCTTAGCTGTAGACTTTTCTTACACTTCTGTCCTGTGCATCATGTTAAGAAATGATGATAAAATGTATATTAAAAAAAGTTGTATGTGTGGAAGGTATATCAAAAATGCATTTAAGTCTTCTGGGGCCATGTGTGTATTTGATTGTTGAATTACTTTAAAACATGCATATAGACAGAATGGCTCAGTGTCAGTGCTATATTTCATATACATTCTACTGCTCTTTTGAGACCTAATTTAAGTTTCATTAAATATTGCACTCTGAAGGAGTCCTTTGTCCACTGTGCTCATCTTCTTGAATGTGCTAGGGCCTCATGGTGCTGTAGCTGCCCACAGAGAATAACGAAATAAATTAAATGTCCTTGTATGATAAACTAATGCCATTCAGAATAGTTTAATTTGGCTGCTTTCCTACCAAGGCAGTCATCTGTAACTCTTCCCTTTCCATCTATCTTACAGTGTTCAGTATCCCCTTTTGTGTTTGTTCAGTTCATTGAAGATATTTGCAAGATGTATAGAAAGCCTCTGTTCCAAAGTTGCACGTGATTTAAAGTAGTGATTTAAAGCTGGATTTTTAGTGTTCACAAATTAGTAAGATTTTTCCTGTGTATTTTTAAGTGATAACTGGTATCTGCATTGTAATAGTGGGAAGTTTAGGTGTAGCTGCCCTTGAAATATTGTTCTGTAAAATATCCAAATTGCATTTACTGCCACATCACTTCCAAAATAAAACCCTCTATCATTCAGAGAATAATAGCAGCATCTGATTATAAAGCTCTTTTTAAAAAAGCTTGCAACCGGTATTGTTTCATGACTCTCAAGGCCAGTTGTTTGCTCTTTGTGCTGCCAAGAGTCTTTGTGCAGTCAGAATGTAGTTGTAGCAGAAAAGAAGATAAAAGGCATTACATTTAGAGGTCATAAAGAGGCTGATTTAGCTATATAGGAGGGACTGTGTTATAAATCTGGGAAGATGGCAAATTGGTTGGATAATCCAGAGAAAGAGAACATTTTCAGAGAGAGAATTACTGTGGAAAGATGTGACCATCAAACAACAGCTAATGGAATTATTATATTCATATATATTGATGTATTTTTAATGAATAAAAATATTGAATGCAAATTTGGATAGAGTAAAATATTTGCATTGAGGAAAAATTCAACTATGTTATGCACTGACATGTCTTTGAAGTGAGGGCAAGCTTTGGAGAGCTGCTCTGCAAACAATCCTTAGCCCTTGCTGAGGTTATTAGCAGTGGTGCTCATTAAGGTTAATTTATTTCATGTGGAAATTTGTGAGGGCCAGAAGAGTGAGCATCTCCATTGTATAAATGCTGCAGAATTTTCAATGACCTCAGGTGCTTCCCACAGTTGTTTGTAATTTATCACCTAGATTAGTAGAACTCTTAAGCACCCTGTGTAGTATTGGTTCATAATAGAGGAATGAGCTACAATCAGCCAGCAGCATCCAGGTGCTGTGCTTTGACAAACTCACTTCTAAATGCCTGACCTAGCCTAATCCTGATTAGTGTTTAAGTGCTCAGGGCATACCCAGAGGTGAGGTGGTTGCAAAGTGATGACTGCCTACCAAAATTATATGAGCTACTGAAATAACTGTGTTTGTTCATGAATTGTAAATACTTAGCTGTGTCTGTCTTTTTTTTTTCCTCATTAAGTTCACAATAGTTTTTCTATGCTATGGTCAGAATCATCTCTGTGGGTGTTCATTAATTGTTTCCTCATGTTGAAGATAGTCAAACCATTCTGCTTAGCTATAGAAAGCCTCAGCCCCAGCTGAGGTTTTATGACCTAGAATTTTGAATTTTATTATTACTTTTTCTTCAGAAGTGATGGATTTTTTTTTTTATTTTTTTTTTTATTTATCAGAAATCTTACCTTGCTTTTACACTTTGAGGGAGTTTTGCTGCACTGCACTGGTGAGGAAGAAATGTTTCAGGGTGGATGCTGTAAAATCATTTAAAATCAGAGCAGTGCACTTAAATTAGTGTTGGGAAAGTGTTTCCCAAACACTTTAAAAGTCCATAAGTAAGATGCAAAAAAAAGCAGAAGTTTTCGAAGAAATCCTATAGAAGATTTTGATTTTCTTTGGGCTTAATTTTTTTTAGTGATGTAAGAACTATCACTTCAGCAATTGTTAAATATTATATTACTCTGCATGGTAAACATGAGTGACTGGATCTACTGTAGGGCTCAGGCACATAAAATCTAAAACAAGGCACTAAAAACACTGCTGATGCTCAGAAATTTAAAGATAAGTTTTTTACTACCTAAAGCAGACCCAGAAGGCTCTCTTCATTTGTCAGAGAAAGATTTTGCCTATTTTACTTTTTAAAAGTCTCTTTTTATTGTGAAAGAAGCAGCTGAAAAACCAGTGTTAAAGTCAACTGTGACCCTGAATCTTGTATTCCAGTGCTGCAAAGGGCAGTAGCAATTGGAGGAGTGTGCAGCGAAAGCTGCTCATCTCGTGGATATGTGTAGATGTGCTTGGCTAAATTTTAGTCGTCTTTGCCTTGGAGGACATGTGGACAGGGGATGAAGAAGAGGGCTTCAGGTGTCAGTCAATGTTGTGGCTAGCCTTGTTTTAGTACCAGAAAAGATTTTGTTTGTGTTCTGCCTGAAAGAGTTTTATTTCAGCTTTTAGCTGAAGAAGCTTTTGTGCCCTCGGCGGATGTTTCTCCGTCTCCTCAGTAGCTGCTGCTCAGGGCAAAATGAAGAATCTTACAAGATCTATCTCCAGCCACTTAAGAGAGTATAAGAGTGGCTAGAAAGAGACTGAATATATCTTGTTAAAGAACAGATGGGAGCATTGCTGACCATATGGGCAAGAAGCCCTTGTTGCACTGAAGATTTTCATGTAAATGATGCTAAGAAAAATGCTAGACTCCACAAAAATGGTAGAGGAAAAACTGTTGCAGTGGTGTAGCAAAGTTGCATGCAAGCTCTTACAGGAAAGGGAGAAGTGTTTATTTCCAAAAATTAAAGCAAAATTAGCTTTACTCATTCACATTCATCCTTTCATAAGGAAAAACTCATGGGGACTGAGATACATGCATCTGGCAGTCTAACCCCAAAACACAGACATTTTTTCTGTCTCCATTCAGTCCTTACTTGACTCCTTGGGTGAGACATAGGGCAGAAAACACCGTCTTACAAGTCTGCTTTTCCAGTGGTTTTAGGTTGGCTAGCATTTACTAACTTTTTATATTTTTTTTTTGTGCCCTTTATGAGCTGGGTTTAAGCAGTGTTTCCATTCCACCCCAGTAAATTATCAAGGCTTTGTCTCCTGGCCTAAGCACCCTGAGAAAGTGCACACAGGTGTATGGTGGGGTCTCTGTGACCCGGTAGTGTAGGTGCCATTTTTACTGCTCTTCTGCAATTTGTTCCTTTTATTTGTTCCCCCACCCAGTGACGTAACGACTAAAGCACGGACTCAGACCGGCAGGGAGTCTGAGATGTTTATTCAAAGAAACCGAGCTGGTTTTATATATTTCTTCAAGGCCCAGTATTTCTTTATATGATATTTTTCACTAAGCAACCTATCACACGTTGCATGTCAGTAACACACTTTCTTGATGTCCTAATATGGGGGTAATCACATGCTGTTCAGGTGTCTGTCACCTTCCAGAAGGCTTCTCTCTGCAAGGCTCTGCCCTGTGGCATCTCTTCCCCCTGAGGTCAGGCAGAGACCAGCTTCTCTGTGCTGCCATGGCGTTCTGCAGGCATCTCACAGCCCGCAGCTCAATTCCATCCTATCTCTCCCCACAAACCCAGAGCCTTACCCCCCTCTACCACACAGAACCATCTTGACTTTTGTGTTATAGATCTCAAAAGCATTTTCTGATGTGCCCTGAACTGCTCTTCTTTTGAGTGGATTGGCACAAAGAGCACTTTTCAACTGCATTCAGGACTGCATTTGAAGCTAAATTAATGCCTGTTCTCAAATGCAGGGAACCAATGGATGCACTCAATTCTCAAACTACAGTCACATGAGTTTTATTTCTGTACTTTGTAAATTAAATTTTACCAGGAGCTTAAAGTTTTCCCTTTCTGTATGCCAAGCAGCACTGTAATCTGAGACAAACTGAGTATATCATTGTGTTAACCCATGCTTACTGCCAAATAGGATTGGAAGTCTTTATGTTTCTCCACGTGTTAAGCTATTCTGAGCAGCTCACTCAGTACCAGTTCACAAAGCAGTTCTCAGGCGTTAGACATAATGTAAAGTATAGGCAAGCTGCTGTTTTGTTAAGAAAACACAGCTGAAGAGTCTCACAGAACAACTTAAAGCTTAGAGAGCTTATTCAAGATGTGGCTGTGGTCCTTGGCATAAAGAAATTCCAATTCATTATCTCACTTTCTAAGAGCTTGCTTGGCTTTGACAGTGGGGAACAGTGTTTTACTGAGACTCTTCTACACTACAGAAAAATTGAGTGCAGTATCTCTGAGACAGAAAGGAAGCATTTTGCTGATCTGCCTAAGTGATTAACTTACTGATAACAGAAGCCTCAGTTCAGTGGGCATAAGGGTGGTAGGCTCTCAGACTTTCCTACAGAGAACTACTGCACAGTGGTTTCTAATGGTGCTACCTGTTAATTGATATATTCATTTCTGTATTTTCTTCTTTTTTTACCTTAATAGTTCCTACCTTTAATTCCCTTTTAACAATCCTATTTTAAAGTATGATGATTTTCATCCATCATTTTTAATTGTAGGGCATTTTTAATTTGTTTTGCTCTTTAGAACTGCTAAGAAAAGAGGTTCACAACACAGATAGGTTCAGTTGATTTGGGGAATCAACTCAACTTTAAAAGGTTTCCACATACTCTGTGGATATACTGCAAAAATAAAGGTGAATTTTAGGACGAGAGAGATGTTACCTCAAGGGTGTTGGCTGATAAAGCCTAAACACTGGTTTTCTTAACATTATTCATAAATAAAGTCACTATCACTACTGATTTCTCAGGAAGAAAAAGAGGTTTTTATGAGCTTCTGATGTGGAATTTGAAAACGTGTAATTCTGTCTGTAAGGTAACAATTAGCCAAAATACTGTCATTGTGCAGTCTTTGCAATAAAATGAAATAAAACAGAGACCAGGAAAGCTGCCAGTTTTTCCGTGTAAAACCTTGTGGGTTAATGTGTATATATAGCTTTAACTCATGATTAAACTTTATCATCAACACATGATCTTGAGTCTCTGCAATCACCTTATGAACTTACCTAGTTTTTTTCCTCTTTAGGCACAGGCATGAAAACTGTCCTATTCATGCTATGTCTTTTCAGTGACAAAATTGTTCAGTACATTTATGCAGTCTCAGACTTTTTTCACTAGTACATTTCTTTTCAAAGCAGGAATTTCAATAATTTAGATAGGAGCTGTCCAACTAAGAAATTTCTTTTTAGCTACTAGCATAAATTTTGCAAAGCGAAATCCGGGTCATAATGCAGCTTTATTAAGAATCTCATTTAACTGAATCTATGGGAGTTGTATGGTTGCAAAGTTATGACAACTGCAAACTTCAGTGATGCTGGCTCACTAGAAAATTTGTCAGATGCGCATTTAGAATAATATTCTCTGGGATGTTAAGTACATTATACCGTGCTTTTTGATTGAAATGGCTCACAAAATTTCTGGAAAACATAAAGTATTAGAGAAAGTTGCTTGTACAGCTGAATTTTTTTAAAAACAATGTGCTCTTATACCAATATGGAAGATAATGAAGTAGAGTGGTTCAGTATAACATCACTGATTGAGCTGAGTCATGACAATTAAAAGCAAGAGTGAGGTAAGCTCAGTAAATCAGTTAAAGACAGTTAACTAAGATGTTGCAGAGCAGTGGACATTTCTCCTTAGCTGCCTCATTCTTTCTTCTGAGTAATCCCTCGTAATTTGAAGAAAAGGTTAAATGCCATGTAGTGAAACTGTGCACCACTGCAGATTGGGAGACTGTGCTATTTTTATAAGATCTGTAGGAGACAGCGTTTCACCTGCAAGTTCACAACTTGGCATCTTTTCCCAGATAACTGAGTGGAAGAACACATTAGTACATATTAATATTAGTACATATTAATATTAGTGGGAGTACATATTAATAATCTGAGAAAAAACAGTGGAGGGTACCGGACGGTGGATAAGGGCACTGTAGTTTCATATCTTTGCAGTGGTGGTAGGAGTACATGCATGTATGTATGAGAATGCATACAAATACAGACTCTAATCTTTATAGAATTTTTAATACAACAATTTTCCTGAATACACACCAAATGCACACCAAGTTACAGTATCGAAATATTCTCTCTGCATGGCTGTCCTCTAGGATCTCTGATTCCACTTCTATTTCAGTGTGCAACAGCTTTCAGGAACCAGGAGCACATGCTTACTTGTGTTCAGATTTCTATGAAGGTTATGGTGGCAAAATGGGTTTTGTGGGCCTGTCCTTCCACTCATCCCCACTGCTTATCCCCAGTACTTGAAACAAAGATCCAAAGGCATCCAAAGACAATGGTGGAGTCCAGACAAAAGATTTCACAGATGAGTATTTCTTTACTCTATGCTTCTCACCTGGAGATTCACTGAATTCTTATTTCCTTTGCCCCCAAGGATGCTGGAGCTGGCACAATCTCATTTCAGTGTGATTGCATTAATTTTCTAGAGATTAAATTGTATTTAAGGCTTTATGTCTGTAGTTATACTCTACTCCAGCTTGGAATTTTTTTGCTTTTGTTCTCACTTTTTTCCTCTGCAATGTATCTGTTGCTGTCTATTGATTCTTTTAGATACTGCTAATGTTTTGGGAGACAGGGAAAAAAATGTTCATTCATACAACAGTCTTTGGAAGCCAGCATAAGTACTGATGTGAGAAAAACCAACAAAATTTGACCCTTCTGAAGTGATGGTATACTGATATTTTGTGTTTGTGTTGCAAAAGAATAATCACTAAAAGGACTTCTACTTGCCCTAAAGCTGGGGATTAAAGGTGAGAAAGCTGCATGAGCTACACTTGCCTTAAATGTGTCATAAAGCTGGTAACTATAAAGAATGCAATTTCTTAATGTCTGGGTAAGTCTTTCTGTGTTACAGCAGAGAAGTGAAGGTCAGGGTGCCCAGATAACATGTTGCCCGTAATCTACCTTTGTGCTAGATTTCAAGTTTCAAGTAACCTTTAAAAATTATAAAATAAAATATGCAAAATACTTTAAAAATTTTACAGGTTGATATATTTAATTTTCCTGCGCTTTTTGTCTGTATTCAGCTATAAAATTGATGTGCATGGCTGCCAATCCATTCCAGATAGACATTCCTCATTCTGTTGCCAATTTTGTTCCTTATTGAAAAATAATCCTGAAATACTCCGTAAGCGAAGATTTGTTGCCGTTACAGAAACTCGGTATTCCTTTTGCAGCTGTGGTAGTCCTGTCTTGCCCTAGAAGTTGAAACCTACGCGTCCTTAACATTTAACTGTAGTTTTCGTGCTTGCTGAGTGATGTATCTCATCAGGTTCCAAGGATTTGTGAACCTTCAGGTTCCTTAGATGGACTTGAACCTGCTCCTCTCCTAGAGCGGGTCATGCTGCATTCTCCCAGTCTCTGCCGTTGCCTTCAGCAAGTCAATAAATCTACCCTACCAGTGTAGGGGTTCTTTATAAATTTGTTCTGCTAAAATAGTGACTGGCATTCGTGGTTAAGAGAAGAAGGGCACTCATGGTGGACTCAATTTAGTAAAATGCTGATGCCTACACTCAAGAATGTAAGAGATAGTCCATGTCCCTGAGTTTGGTGACAAGTTCTGTTGGTATTTCTGTGAAAATTCAGGACAGTTTTGACTAAAGCAAGTAAAAAGCAAGGTAACAGTTTTGCATTTTGTCAGTTAGGAATCCCATGTCTTTTGTGGTTTCCATATAGAGCAGTTTTCTTATTTTTCTACATGCTTCTAACAAATAGCTGTATCTTAAATGATTTGTAAATAATTTGCCTGAAAATCTCACTTGTTCAGTTCTACAGAAAATATGTTTTTATTTTGTTCAGTAAATAAAAAGACCTGGTCATTATTCAAATGCTGCTTACATTTTAGCATCATGGAAATGAGATTGGATTTATAATGAAACACATCTTCATGGTATGTCTTACAAGTGAAAACTCTGTCTGTAACAGAAGCAATAATAGTGGTTTTCTCATTATACTGTTTCACTGAACTGAGGTCTGCCTTGCAAGAACATGACAATAAAGTCAATCTGAATTGGTACTATGTAGAGCTTAATAGCAAATGGTTTTGGGAAAAATTATAAGAGGTCATCAAATTCAATGTGGTATTTCTTCCATGATACTTGATCAACTTCTAGCTGTCAGTGTTTCAGAGAGTTTTGAGGTGATTATAGAGTATGGGGAAAGTTATATTGAAGGGATAGAAGAATGAACAGTGCAGGAAAAAAATGAAGACATGGAGGAAACAGACGATAAAAGTCATAAGTTGTTGAATCATTTACAGCATAAACTGGAAAGGAACTAGTGAAATTACAGACTAGGGCTTGAAGAGGATGTTTAGGTAAGGAGATGAGAAGGGAGAATGAGCACAAAGGAGTAGGTAAATTAAAAAATGCAAGCAGTATTAAAATGTAAAATTTTATTAGTGGTGAAAAATTGTGAGGCAGGGTAATATCTGTGAGAAAAGTTAGTGGGGAAAGCTGCAAGATATAGATTTTTTTCCTATTAAGTAAAAGACCCATTTGATTGAGACAGTGTGGCATTAACATCTTACTGGTTCTGCAAGGCTGCTAAAGGGGCTCTTTGTGATCAGAGCTGGAGACAACTATACTGAAATCTGAATATGTAGGCTGATAACCTTAATGAATAACTTCTACCAGGAACAGTCCTATGGAAGTCAGCAGAGATAATTGTTGTGTGAGGCTCTATATTGTGTAAGGATAATGCAGTCTGACTTATTAATCTGAAAAACTTCTGGTGACAGGAGCAGAACAGCCAAATCAATATGTAACTGAAGATTATTCCCAAGAAATTCAGTTGTCACTGGTGATGAAGTAGCTAATCTACATCGTTACTGTGAACATGACAGCTGTGGTAATAAATGACTGAATATTCTCGGAACTGTTGTTTATACATGGAATCATGTTTTACAGCGATAGAAATCTCATCACTATAAACCCTGAATCAAGGTGCATGTGTGAAAGAAGAGGACTGAAAACTGCTCTTAATAAAATGTAGTAGTGACTATTTGCTTGCCTCAACAGGCTGAGAATGGCTGTACCGTAACACCCACATCCCCTTCCCTGATCTCAGACCTCACCTCCTGGGGGATCACCAGCAAGGGACCAGGCTGCAAGTCACAGGAGGCACACTTTACTACTGAGTGAGAGAGGCACACTGAGTGTGCCAGGTTGTCATAGGCGTGCACATATCCAGCAGGAGTTGGTATGGAGCAGAGCAGGTGCCAAGGGCTATCGGCAGCTCTGGGCATTCAGGCAGCTCTGTGCTAGCCCATTTCCTTTTGAGCAGTGGATATTCCCATGATTGCTCATGGCAGGAGTGGGCCAGCAACTAATAATGGTGGTGGTACATTCTTGCTGAGAAGTATCAAATGGTGAGGAATTTCCCAGTGAAGGATGTTCATGGAGACAGGTCCATTTGTGAGCCAGCTCTGATATGATGGGCATTTCCATGGTATTTCCTCACATAAGTGGGCAGGAAGATCTGTCATTGGTTCTCCTGTGCACAAAGCGAGCATGTTACATGTCAAGCAATTTGCAAAGACGCCTCTCCCTGCTTTGCCACCCTGATATCAGCCAGGCTGCCACGGATATCTGTTCACAGGCTCTTTTTGTGTAGGAGCGTAACTGTGTCAGTATGTTAGTGTTTGGAAAATGTAGACTAATAAATTCTGATACATGTTAATAAATTAATTTTTTATAAATTTATATGTGCTTATGAGCTTGAGACAATCAAACTTAAAGTTACATGGGAATGATGTGAAGACCTGATAGAGGTCTCAGTGTCTGAATCTGATCTTGCTTTTTTTAAGATGGAAAGGAAAGCATTTGAGAACATACATGGTGCAACATTTTTAAAAGATACTTATTTGATAAATAGAGGTGGCAATTATTATTATTTTTGTGTTAAACAATAAGCATTCCCATGTTTTTTTCCCTTCAGATGCAAAAAGCGCTGACATGATGGAGCTGGGATTTTTAAATGAACAGCACAGATCAATTAAAATAACATACTTGTAGTGATGAAAAATTACCATTTTCATTGATGTTGAGGTGAGGTAGATTGCAGAGCTATTTCACAGGAAATCTTTTGAGTACCATCATAGTGTTTATCCTCCACAATTCAGCATATATTTTTGCTGACTCATTACTTTTAAAGAAGTACTTGATCCCAAAACTTCAAAGGTAAATCAGAAAAACAGAAGATAATAACTGAAGAAAGGTCCTTCCCCCCCCCCCCCTTCCTAA
>VZTE01001691.1:297266-338173 GCA_013397775.1 Eulacestoma nigropectus
CCGAAAAAAGCTCCTTCCCCCCCCCCCCCTTCATAATTTAAATTGAAATTGGTAGTATTTGGGGGGCGGCACAGGGACATTGTTTCTAGCTGGGTCTCCTACAAAGTCATAGTGGAAATGATCACTTTTCTGAGTGTGTGCCTACATTCTGTATTTTTTTTTCTGATTTTACTCACTTTGAGACAGGCTATTCTTCCTTTTTTTAATCTAGGGCAGTTTTGGTCATCCAGTTTTCAAAAGCAAACTTTCAAAAAGCTTCTTTGGGAGTGAGCTGCAGTAGTGAGGTCAGAATGATTGATCAGGGACACGTAAAGGGACAGAAACCTTTTAACCAGGCACGGCTGACAAGGGAAGATGTCATTGAGAATGTATCCAAGCTCAGCAGAGATAGGTTCAGTTAGAACTGTTGACCACTCCAGTCCATTGGGTGAAAATATGCAACTCTAAAGGTATATAGTCATATGTATTCACTACCAGAGTAATCTACTTATATATATACACGTATCTGTGTATATAAGGATATGAATGTGTGTATATATATATGTGTGTGTGTGTGTGTGTGTATATACAAATTGGACTGTAGAGCAAACATCCAGAATAGCTTGTCTACTTAATTTAAACTATACAAATCCGTTTCATCTGAGTGGTTGAGAAGGCAAAAAGAGGGAGAAGAATCTTTCATGAGAGCTAATATGAGGGATTTTTTCCTGAAGTTCTAATTGTGTGTGTAATAACCAGAAGATTAAGCCTGAAAGTATTTACTAGACACTTCTGTGATCCATTAGTTCAACTTTAACAACAATAGTACTCCCAGTTCTACTGCTTGCAGCCAAAATTACTTTTTAAAAAAAAAAAAAAGAGTAAAAGCTTTTTTTTCCCCCCCTTCCCTTGTATTTCCATGATTTAGAGGCCTGTACCTTAAGCACAATTCAGTAACTCAAATTAAGTCATCATGAAAAATGCCCCTCCCTTAAAATTCTTTACACTTAATGTACAATTAAATGAATCTTTTCTTGACTTCAGAACCCATCTGGGAGATTATTTGCTTCCTCCAAAACCCCATATTCCAGCTACTGCTCTTCTCAATTAAGTAAAAGTATAATTGCTTTAATGTCCTTAGTGTCTCTCCTGCATCGGGTGAGGCAAAGGAGCAAATTTGCATTTACTGATTAAGGATGGATTTATGAGCTTCTTCCACAGCCTATATGTACTCCAAAGAAGACAGGTTTTACCTGATTACTCAAATTCCTTTGCTCAGAATAAACATGGTTACTTCAAAATTACAGGGACATGTTAGATTGGTGGGGGAGCAAAGGATAATATTTCATTTCAGGGTATGTTAATACATTTAATATTATATTTTTGAAATGGAAACAAAACATTTTGGTATCTCAGAAATGTGATAGAGACTTCCAGTCAGAATTCTTTGATTTCTTTTTCTTGAGATATGTTGCTCTGAATTAGAACAAAAATGTTTGATTTTGTTTTGCTTTACAAGATTTCCCATGAACTGGCAGTTTACAGAAGAGCTCTATGACACAGATCTAAATGTATGGTTCGCTTATTCTATATGTAAATCTTGCAGCTACTGTTTGAATCAAAATCTGGCTTTGTTTAACATCCTATGTTTTACTTTCTTCTCATAAACGTAGGCATCAAGTATAGCGTGAAACTCCTCTGAGTAGGAAGCTATGTGGAAAGAAATGTTCTGTTTTGTATTTTGCTGTATAGTAGGTGCAGTTTTATTTAATAAAACTTTAATAATTCTGTTCCCATGAATTTCAAATATGTCATTGTTAGAAAACTGTCTAAATACTCTTGATTGTAGGATCTATCAGCTATCATGCATCTTCTCTAAATTAGTTTCTCCTGAGAAATGCAAAGGCTGTCTTTTAACTTTGTTGTGTGTTAATTTTCATTTGTTTTTAAAAAGTCTTCTCCTAGTGGCTTTTATCTAGCACAGTGTTTTACATTTTAGCTGGTTTTGAAGACTTTGAAATAGAAGTCTGCTGAAAAATGCCTGAATCTTCTGGAAGATGTGAAGCTGCTGAAAACACCTGAAAAGGACTTTTTTAATTCTCAGAAGCTTATCTGAGTTACCAAGAGGCTTTGTGTTTGTAGAGAGAGAATGCTCTGTACCTAAGAGCTCACATGGAGAAAATTGTGGTTTTGTAGCTGCTTCATCTGAAAATTGTGACAGGAGCCCGGTGTGATTGTCAGCAGTACTGATGATGGCCCTGCAGACTGGAATAAGCTATTTTTAATATACTTTTACTGATGAAAGAAATCTGTAGGTTTCAGGGAATACTCTTCTCATGAAACAAACCCAGTGAAAGCAGTGACTTGATGCAGGTGGGCTTCGCTGGGTCACTAAAATATATTTACTAGTATTAAAAGAATACAGCTTTTTTTTTTTTCTTCTCAATTAGGTGTTTGTAAATACTTTTTAGTGTCGTGAGAGAGAAAAAATCTTTTTCATTACACTTACAATACGTTATTTGAAATTTTGGACTGAGAAAGTACCTAATGACTGTTCAAGTTAAGATTAACATCTTGGGTGAACATTCCTCTCGTGAAAAAACCAAAAGTATGAGTGTAGAAATGTACTCAACTTTCCATAATTAAATACAGGCAATAGGGACTGTAGAGGAAAGCCTAAGGCATACTTTCATGATCATTTGGTTGATTGTATATGATTTAAACAGCTCTGCCTTCTTCAGAATTCCTTTTAAAAAACCCCCAAATGGTCATCGGGTTTTAGTGAGGGATCAGGTGCCAGAGTGTATCTTTCAAGAGGGACATAGTAGATTGTCTTTCTTCAAACAAAACACTCTATGGTGTCAGTCTGACCTTGCTTTCTGTAAAGATGTGTCCCCACATGCTGAAACCTGATATCTTAGCTTTGCTTAAAGCATGTGTTTTAAACTAAACTAGTTGGGCCAAAAAAACCAATAGTGATTCATGATGATCGACAGAAAACCTTCTAATTGCCAGTTTCAGGAAGAAGTCTGCTAGATGTTCTGTATTTCTCTTAAAATGAGTGTTTTGTCCAGTTTGATATAATTTTTGTGAAAGGTAATTTTCGTTAATCCTAGACATGCATGATGATGACTCACTGTCCATAAGCATGCTGTTATTTAATGTTTTCTCTCATTCTGTGTCAAATTAGGCAGAGAATATGAAGTTGATGTATGTTAAGTACCTCAGGCATATTCCAATTCAGTATTAACAAAGATTGGAACACTTCCAAAAAATATTTAGGGTATGTCACTTTCAGTCATTTTCATTTTAAATTAATGGCAAGAGTTTCTTTAAAAATGTAAGATATTCTCAGTTGAGGGACTAATCAAGGAACTTCATGATATATGTAGAGCAAGCATTAGAATAAAAATAAAAGTGGTTTGTGTTCCAGTCCACAAACATGTGCTAGATATGTACATGTGTCTCTGCAAAGGTGAAGGGGGGACTTTATGTGCATTATGTGTGTCATGGGCTGATTTTGTGGGATGCTGAACATGGGAAAAACAGAAGGGTTTTAAGAAGTCCATGGACATTAAAGACATATTGATAACAGGCATAAGAGAAATCAAAGGAATGTATTTAAGATTGGAGATGTCACAGACAAAATGTTGAAAGAAATGTTATTTATTTCAAGGAGGAAGAATTATGTCTCAGATTATGGAGGATCTTGCTTAAAAAGAACTCACTGTGATGTTAATACACATAAAAATATGTCAGGAAGACAAATAATAAGAATATTCGTGGCTCTGGTTTATTGTGTAATTGTGTAGTGTGAATGCATTATGTTTAACTGCTGCTCAAAGGCTAAAGCCTTCTGTTGTGCACAGGGCTTGACAAGATTCACACTCTTTTTAAAATTCACTTTTTTTTTTTCAAACTGAGATCCTAAGTGCTGCATGAGTATTTGTCAGACTGTATTTATTGAGGTGAAAAAAGTCAATGAAAAAATCAGTGTGTGACCTTCCAAAGTGTCTAAATGCCTTTCACCCTCACTGCCAACAGGATAAGTCTCTTACCTTCTTCTGAAAATCAATGATTTTAGTAGTTGCAGTCATGTCTTCTGAAGAAAAATGAGAAAAGTCAATGGGAAATGTACCGCTAAAAAGCCAGAGAACAAAATACAGATTAAGCTAAAATGTACAGCCAAAACCAAATATATTTTTAAAATGCTTTTTCTAATTTATGAGAAGCAGCTAATGGGTTATTTTTAGTCATAGCCACATGACTAGTTCTGTGCTAGAGTAGCTAAGTAAAGTCAATGGACTATATCAGGGTTTGTGTCCAGTAAAAACTAATGTATTATTACTATTGAGGAGCACTCTGTGTTGTCTGTAAACACTTGCAGGGTTTGAGTGTAAAAATTTAACAGTCCATTCAAAATATTGTGAGTTTCTGTAGCAGCCTTTGTGCTGTCTTTAACTTTAGTATTTAATTATAAAAATGTCTTGCAATAGTTTTAGCAGCACTCCAGTTGTACAAAAAATAGCACGTAGAAGAGCCAGATTTCTCTGTGAGCAATGGCTTGTATGCTGCTGAGCCATCTCCACCATTAGGGGTTCACACCAGTATTTGTTGTGTTCCTGAATGCAGGTTGCTCAGAATGATGAATGTAATGATAATGGGTTGATTTTTGAAAAATTAGTCAATAACCCAATTTATTTCAATGAACATTTTTCCATGTGGCAAAAATTAAAGTCTAGCAGATGCTTAATCTTGGTTTTCAATACTATCATCCTATTTATGGCTAAAAGTTCAATAAGTAGAAGTATTAACATCCTGATTGGAAGATGTGTTTTATTTTGGTAACACATTCACATAGTGAATTTTTGAAAGCGTTTATGTCCCTGAACATGGCTAATTACTGCCAGTAACCTGCAGTTAAACTGTCGTGGTAAAGGGGAAGAAAAGCCAATGGTACAATTTGTAGTTAACAACCATTATTTATGGTGTTACTATAGCAAAACAATTTTTTTGTTTATTTATTTAAAATAAGGCATTTATTAGTAATGTAATTCATAATACTACTCATAGATTCTTTTAAAAGTTATAGCACTCAGTAAAAATAGGTGAGCAAGCACACCATAAGCTTCTTTTTTTCTTTTTTCTTCTTGATTAAAAGGATTTCCTCTTCAGGTAGGGGAAAAGCACCATGTTTTATCCTGCTGAGAATACCAGTAAATAGGATAAATGCAATGGAGATTGGTGGCATGAATTCTCATTTTCTGTTCCATGTACTGATACAGCAATATTTTGCATAGATTATGTCCTTTTTATGACTCAGCACTACTTAGAATGGCTATGGGGAAGTAGAGAATTTATGCAGCTTTTCCCACTGAAAATCCCATTCATAACGATCTTAATATTGAGCCTGTCTTTATAAAAATCTGCTCTGTCTGCAAACAGCATTTAAATAGATGAAATATAATTGTCAGTGGTTTGAGTTTTGTTTACTGATGTTGGAAGATAAGGTCAGCTTGTTTTTTTCTGCACACCAGTGTGTGCCTTCATTTCTTTATCAAAATACATACTTTCTGAAAAAGTTGTTGCCACTTAACCATGTTACTGCAGCACTTGAGCACAAGGAACTTGTACATGAGACAAGCACTGTGCTAGAGATTATGGGGATCTGTAGCTTGCAATTTAGCGGAACAAAAAATTTGTCAAGTTTGTCCATATAGTCTTTCAATTACTGATGAGTACCGTAAGTAAAGCTGACAAGTCTGCCTCTGTGAGGATCGTGCTTAGACAGTGTTTAGAATATCGTAAAACACAATGATTCTTGTGTATTCAAAAAGCTAAGTGGTGGAATCAGTGTGGGGATATTTTTTTATTAAAATGTGATTGAAGATCTCCCTCTCTATCTCATTCATACTTAAAAACTACACACCACTTTTTTAATGAGGTCATGCTTTTCTGTATGTGTGGCTCAGGACCATTTAATGTTATTTATCAATGCCTTATATTGGATTGCTTTTAAATTGTTTCCAAAGGCAGAGAAAAATAGGTATTAAGAGAGGAAATATTGCTAAGAAAGGAAAAAGGTAAAGAAAACATATATGAAAGATAGTTTAAGATATTCAGTTTAGATAAAAGTACAGAGATGTGAAATTAGTAAGGAGACTGGCCCTAATAGCACTGTTTGCTTCCAATTTATGTATTTTTCATGGAAATAATGGGAAAACAACTTAGGTAAGGTGAGAGCAAGAGCAGTTTATTCCTATAGCTACAGGAGAGATCACAGAGCAGCAAAGCAACAAGCTCTGCTGATGTGAACTCTGCCCAAATGGTGCAGTTTTGCTCTTTATATAGCCTTAGGGTAAACACTGTTCTTCACCAAACCTGTCAGATAAACAGGAGGTGGTAAAAAACAGCGATTGAAATCCTTCAGATAAGGAAGCTCCAGACAGTACATCTTTTAACAAATATCCCTTTTACAAATAATCCACTTAATCCAATTTAATTAATTTGTTAATTAAATTGTCCTGACTGGCAAGGCCTTTGGCTGCAAATGTTTTTTAACAAAAGACTGCAAAGACCTATGAGGCAACAACTATTTTGCTTCCATATTTTGCCCTTTGAGACTTACAATCTAACATAATTTTTCTCTTATGCATCTAAAGTACAGTAGAAAGGCCACGGATCCCTGCTCATGGCTCCTGGGATCAGTCTTTCCATGGACTGTGCTGTCACATCATCTGTTTTTGTCTTTGGGTTTTATAATCCTGTATGGTCATTAGGCCAAGCACTTGTTCCCTTCTCCCACATTGTGGGAAGAGATGGGGTGGAGTTGAGTTACAGGCTGTGGGACAAAGAAGCACAAAGGAGCACATGGCGGCACAGAGAGACTTGTCTATGCCGGACGCTAGGGGGAGGAGGTGTCACACGGCAGAGCCCTAGGGAGAGGAGCTGCCGGAAGCTGACAGACGGGTGAACAGCGCGTGATCACCCCACAGAAGGACATTCAGAAAGCGTGTTGCTGATGGGGCAGCATGGGATAGGTCACATAGTGAGTATTGCCATGGAAGGAAATACTGTGCCTTGAAGAAGTGTATAAAACCAGCTCGTTTCTTTGAATAAACGATTCAGATTCCCTGCAGGTCTGGGTCTGTGTCCCAGTCACTACGAATGGTGCCCTGCATCAGGGACTAGAGCTGCAGATGAGCCACAGAGGACATGAGGGCTGGACAGTCCTCATCGGACCCGGCGACGTCCGTGTCTCAATCACCGACACCACGTCTCCCAAAACATTCAATATTATGGCTAACCAACCTAATGGCCTTCTGTGGTGGAATGGCTACATCTGTAAACAAAGGGAGGGCTATGGGTGTCCTATAACTTCTGTGAAGCCTTTGACACAGTCCCCCACAACATCCTCCTCTCTGAATTGGAGAGAGATGAAGTTGATGAGTGGACTGGTAGGTGGATAAGAAAGTAGTTGTACAGTGACATCCAGAGAGTAGTGGTTAGTCTCAGAGTCCTGATGGATATCAGTGACAAGTGGTGGCCTGAAGAGTCTCTACTGGGACAAGTGTTCTTTATTATTTTCATTAATGGCACAAATGAAGGGATCAAGTGCATCCTCAGCAAATTTGCAGATGATCCCTAGCTGAGTGGTGCTGTTGACACTCCTGAAGGAGGGGATGCCATCCAGAGAGACCTGGACAAGCTTAAGAGGCGGATCCATGAGAATCTCATGAGGTTTAACAAGACCAAATGCAAGGTGCTGCACCTGGGCGATTCGGGCAACCCCCAGTATCAACACAGGCTGGGGGTGAACAGATTGAGAGCAGCCCTGTGAGAAGGACTTGGAGTGCTGGTCAGAGACTGCTGCCTTCAGCAGCACCTACACACTGGACTTGCATCTAACATAAACACAGCAACCTAGTCACTGTGGTGGGTTTTTCTGTTTGTTTGTTTGTTTGTTTGTTTTTTCCTGAGAATTTTTCTGACTTCTGTTTTGGGATCCTGTTTTTATTTTGGAAGCCTCCACATACAGATAAATACATCCCACTGAAACTGATGTACCTCACATCCTTTGGACTCCAAGGCACACCCTAAGTGCATTATTTTGTCTAAGCTTTTTATCTACCTTTTATAGGAAACTTACCTGCCTGAAGGTTTAGGAGAACAGTATGTACACATGCAACATTCTGGAGTCCATTTTGGGATACTGGAACTTCTGTTTGCACACATTTCAATTAGGGGACCTATTCTGCCTGCATATCAGCTCTCCTCTCTGTTGCTGACATGTCTCTCCAGCCCAACAGACACCAGAGATTTAAAGAGAGATAGACAAGAACCTTGGGAATGTGCTCCCAGCCACAATGTCTAGCCCCAGCCCTCTGTCGGCCAGGCCAAGAGCACTGGCATGCCAGGAGGCTTCCACTGGAAGCTGGCAGCTGAGTTCCAGTCTGACCTGCAGCTCCCCATCTCAAAGATTTCTGGGGAATTGTATCTAGGCTTTCAGCAGCCAAGCGGGATGTAGGAGTCAAGCCATGGTACCGTCTTCCATTCCAAAACTATGACAATTTGATTTAGATGAGTTCAGAGCAGGAACAGTTTACTGCTATAGCAGAGACTGCATATCATCAGCACGGCAGCCTCTGCTGATGTGGGCTCTGCCCAAATGGGACAGTGATGGGGTTTATACACCTTTAGGGTGCACAATCTGTTCTTCATCACAACTTGTTAGCTAAGCAGGAGGTAGTAAACAATGACAGCAACTGAAGTCCTTCATAAAAAGAGGCTCCAGACACTGCATTTTTTTACAGATAATCCATTATTTTGTTAAATGGTGCTGACTGGCACAACCTTTAGCTGCAAGTCCTAACTGTGAGTCTTGCAAAGGCCTGTGAGGCGTTAACTTTTACTTCCTTATATTACTACTGCTATTCAACAAAGAGAGGTAATCTTGCAAGACACAAATTTTGTCAACATCTTATTTATAAGGAAGTGACAGATACCAGAAATCAACTGATCTAAATCTTACAACTCTGCTGATATTCATGGAACTGCATGGACTCACAAGGCAAATAGGTTTTCAACCACTTCATATATGTTTTAAAAGCAGCTGCCTTTGTAATTCTGTTTTCAGAACCAGATACCAAAGTGTCATTGCTGCCTTCATGAATGAAGGTGTTTAGCAAAGTATTAGACATCTAGGTCTCTTGTCTTTGCAGTAAATTGAATGATAATATTGCAACTGAATTTATATTTCTCTATGTATACGTATCAATCAGGCAGTTACAAAGATTGCTGTGGTGGAGTGTTTAAAAGACTGATGAATCAGCTCAGTTTTATAATCTAGAAAAAAGCTTTACTGAATTAATTCATTAGCAACCTGATACTTAGAAATGATCAGTTCTTTCACAGTATTAATCATCATAATTACATATACAAAGAAATGTCTTCACACTAATGACCCAAGCGAATTATGAGGATGCACTTTCAAGGGACTACTGGGATATATTTAAGGCTGTTGGCTGGTGCAAGTGGTGGCTCTTGGTCATGGAAGTGACAATGATTGGCCTTATCAGCTGTTGGACAGGAGAAGCCAGGGCTGACATGGGTTTGTCCTCTTGTTTTCTCTACCTTTCCTTGCTGAGGCCGGATTGGTTTGAGTTATTAACCCTTGCTTGAAAAAGGGTCTTTGCTAATCTTGTTTTCTTTTGTCTTGCTAGTAATCATTGTCTGTGTAGAAGGATGCCATGCCTGTATATAGTCTCATCTGTTTGTCTTGTCCTTGTTCTAGCAACTTTTTTTTTTTCCTGGATGTCTCGTCTGGGCAGCTGAACTCCTATTTCCCCCTTCAGTAATCACACTGCTCATATAATTATGCAAAACTATGTTTGGCTGTGCCGTTGTTGTGTTAGAAAATACTTGCATGTTGTTGTTAGTTTTACTATTTTAGTACCTTTATACTGATATTCAAAATCCATTTAATCCTTTTGGGTACATTTATAATTTACTAGTGTCACAAACCTCTGCTTTACTACAGCCACTTTCATTTTTCCAGCTGATGTGCTGTTATTCATCCTGCCACACAGTGCTTGCAAGCAGTTACAACTGCACACAGAGTGTTAAGACAGTGCACAGCCCAGGAAAATCAGTTTTGCTCCCATTTCAAGGTCATGATTATTTCTACAGGAAGCTCTTGGCTTCGCCTATCATGTCTATCTGCATGGTCTGTGTGGCCAGGCATTGAGGACTCCATGTTCTCCTGAGCATTGCACAAGGAAAGAAATGTTTCATGGATATCCCAGCATGCTGGAAATAGCTATGCTTTAAATTTTCTCTTACTATTGCTTTGTCTCTTTCCTGACCTCCATGAAGAAAACCAGAAAGAATTAAAAGAACTTTCCACAGCTGTAATACATGTTAATAAGTTATCTCATTACTACCACATTTACTAAGATTGTCGACAGAAATAGAGTTTGTTTCATTTTAGTTTTTTTCCCCAAATATTATTTTGATTTTAATTTTTTGTGAGTGTAGTTTGATAGTGCTCTGTCAAGGCCAACAATTTTACTAATAGCAAATAGATAGGAAATACGCCTTTTGGACAAGGCATAAAGGAGTTAACCACAGTTTTCAATCATGGAATTATAGCACATCTGGACAATCCCTGGTTAGTACAATGGGTCACCTTCAACCCAGTGGTGAGTTGGCATCTCCTTGAATAGGCCAGAGGACTTACTCTGATGAAAAAAGGTCAATAAAAATGCATTTACAACTGAAATGGCAACCTGAAAGTAGGTAAGAAAATCTTTTAAAACAGAAAGATAAATGAAGTTGAGCAGGAGAAGAATCAATAGGAAAAAGTAAGCTGTAGACTGCCATGTGGTCTAACTTTACAATATTTTATGCATATATATACTTTTTTTTTTAAAGCATTAGGTAGAAACCATTATGGTACTTGGAAATCCAAACACTAATATAAAAGAGATGACAAGATAATGATGCTTGAAGGAGTTAAAATGCTACACAGGCTTATTTTGTATTAAAAGAGTAAGGTCATACTGAAGCAATAAGGAGACTACACAGAAAGTTTTGGGTGTTCTCTGAGAAAAGTTTCCTCCCACTTCATAAAGAGAAAAAAGACTAAAATAAAATTAATTTCAAAAGCATGAAAATTCTTTCTGTAAATTCATCTTTTGTTTGAGATTTTTTAGAGTTTAATAGAAAAAACGGGATCAAAGTTGATCTGACACTGAGTACTCCTGGAATGCCACAATTACTAAAACGGATTCTTTTTACTTCTAAGCACTCCCTCCATGTATTCCAGGTTTATTCTTATTGCAAATATTATTAATACAATGCAGGCCAGATAATTTTTTAAGAAAAATAGAAATTAATGAATTATAAATAGAACAGAGGGGTCTTTTTACCAGACTATCAGAGTTCCATCAGAGTCTATCACTCCTGCAAATTGTATAGTGTCTCAAGAATTTGTTGCTGAAACTATGCTCACTAAACCAATCAGACTGTAAAACACAGATGGACTTGCATTATGCTTCAAAAATGACATGTGCATGCATTTTATTGTACCTCACAGTGGGCAGTATCCATAGGAAAGTGCCTTTGCAAATACTAATTGATCTAACAAGAAAAACTTCCTAGAACTATTCAGGCTTTGAGGCTTTTGTCTTTCCACTGCATATGTTGTGCACAGAGAGCTTCATCCCAGGAATTCAGTATCAATAATGGAGATTTCTATTTCAAGGTTTTTGAAATTTCTATTTGAAATAGTGTGTTGCTTAGTAACTTCTTTAGCCCTCAGATTCCACTGTTACTAATTTCAATTATTGTTGGCTACTCTACATATTCTTTCTTACTTCTTGATATAAATAACTGATATAAAAATGTTCCAGTGTAATTAATTATAGAGAGTGAGCTATAAGACTCCAATTCTTTCTTATCTTCTTTACTATGTGGGTGAATTCATGCCAGAGAACACTAGAAACAAACATAGTTTTGTTTGGCTAACACTGAATATGCATTCTTTCAAGACTAGGTACAATATTCATCCTGGTGCAAAGAGGTGGCTTCCAGCATGTCAATGGAGTAATCTATTTCCACCAAACCATGACCTCTCCATGAGAACCATCTGCCTCAAGGTTAACATAAGACCTAAAGGGAAAAGGTTAAAATGTTTTATTATTTTTTTGCTTTTGCTTGTCATGAAGAGGATGAAAGACAGAAGTAAAATGCATTTACTTTACTATCATTCATTAAATGTTATGCTTTTTATGGAAAGCTTGCATATCTTTGTCCCTGTGCCATGGCTTAAGTCTGTCATCTTGTCTGTGAACATAACTTCTATGGACATCCAAAAAATGTGTTTACAAGGTTTGAGTAAAAAAGGTTTCCTTTACTTTTCTCTCCATAAATAATTTGACTTCAGTTTTTAATTTTTTAAAATTTTCTTAATTTTGGCAGCATTTCAGTTGATAAAATTATTATCAAAATAGATGGGCTTACTGTTACAATTCCTGAATGGAATATTAACAGAACAAATGAGACAGAAGAAACTGGCAAGCTGCAAAGAGGAGAAGATAGGTATAGAGGGACCCCAGGCCCCTTACTTTTGACATCTCTTTACCTTATGAAAGTAAGAGAGAATTGTGTGCAGTGTACAAAGGTGAATAGTGAAGTATTTGAACATATTTTCTCAATGATGTCTACTTTATATTGTAATGACTACATGGGTGTCATGGAACTCAGTCCTAATTTTCACAGATGTAATCAAGATAAGAAGGAAGTTCTTGGGCTTGTTTTTTTGCTCCATCCTCTTCACAATATTGGCTAAAGCACAATGCAGATTTTTTCTCTTGGCCACACAGGTATCTTCTCTCTTCAAAGCCCAGTCTCTGTGTGACACAATTCTTGGTTAGTGAGTAGAGTAGCAGCAGAATAAATGATTTCATATGTGTGATGAACTGAGGACAACATACTAGATTAATCCAAGAGCATGAAAAATTATCAATTAAGAATTCTCATTAGCTATGTATGGTGCCCTAATTGATCTTTTTGACTGCATAATCTCAAGTGACAATTGTTTGTGGCTCTGGCTGATTCCTCTGTGAATATTGTCTTTTAATTAATGCCAGAAACCGATTTAATTCCTTTTAAACCTCCTTTCTACAAAGCAGTTCCTTCTTGCCTTTTTTTTTTAGTGTAACTAGAATGCTTTGATTTTGTTTAAAAATAATCAATAAATAAAACAATAAAGTCATTGATTTAATCGGAGAGATAAAGGAAAATCCTGAAGAGTCTTGTCTTACTCCTTGAATATTGTGTGATCTTGTCTTAGGATGGGGTTTTAAGTGAAATCCTACTCTTATGGTGGTCTGTGAGTTTTACGACTTTGCTCTCTGTAGAACCAAAATTTCTTTGGGAACATGTTATGTAGTTCTTAGTTAAGTATATGTTAATTAAATAATATAAGAAGCAAAGGAAGAAGCAAGGAAGCAAAAGGAATGTGGAAGATTACACTTAAGGTTCTACAGCACCACAGATTGTCTGATCTGTGGCTGAGTGGTGTGAAGAAAAACTCTCCTTTTAAAATCAAAAGACAGTAAGCGTGAATTTTCTATACAATTTCGAAATGTATTTGGGAAACTACTGATTAACAATGGCAAATATGCAGTTCTAGGGTGTGTAGATAGTGTTCGTGCTATAACACTCTTACAGTCAAATTATCTTATTACTTCATTCAGAAAGAACAGATGAATCTACTTTACTCCCTTCTAGATTGGAGTCCAGCAGCTTCCAGTGTATAAATTAGTCTGCTGTATTTTTTTTTTTTTTTTTTTCAAATTGTGGTTTATTTTTGGCCTTCTTTATACTTCCATCCTGCTAGGAAGCAGGCATACCCTACTTCATCGAAAATGTTCTCATTATTTCTAATGTAAACCTGGATATTTGAAAAATTACAGGAATGAGAAACTAAACTCGTGAGATTCCAGCCAGGTTTTACCAGTCTGAGAGGCTGCTCAGTAAATTTTATTATTTGGGAGTATGCAAATGGTTTCTCATGCCTCACATCTCTCTGTGAGTTTATTTCTTTCCTTTGAAAATTGAGTTAACATCAAATTTCAGTGTAAAACACAGTTGTAGCCACCACTCTTGTTTGTTACTTCCCCATGCATGTGAAACTGCAATGAACAGCTCTTATCAAAAGTTTACCAAACACCATTTTCATTGTTCTCTCATCCTCAGCATAGCAAAAAGAGGCAGCCTTTTGTTTATGGCAGGGTGCTAAATGTATGTAGGGGACTCTCACATATATGTAGGCAGTTGGAATAAGATACAAAAAATACAGAAAATACAAACTTAGGGTAAATTATTGTCCTGGTCATGATGGTTTCTTGCCATGTCATATATGGTTGTTAATTCACACCCAGTGGGCTGAAGAGGATAATAATGATAGAGGAAGAAAAGCTGTTACCTTTCTGAGCAATCTGGAAGCATGAGTTTGCAGGATTTAAATGGATATCTAACTGACCTAGGGAAAATTTGTAATAATGGATGGAAATGTCACTTCCATCTCTTACTTGAAGTCTTGTTAATACAAAGAAATGCTCTTAATTTGAATTCATAGTCTATTATTTTGTGGGTAATTTGGTAAATAAGATTTTATTTCTACAAACATTACAGCATTCAGGTTTGGTGACCCAGCAAGCCCTTCAGGTATCTGAGGTGTTGAAGACCTAATCTTGGGGCTTTTTCTTGACAATTTTGACTTTTTCCAATTTTCATGCCAGGTCCTGATTTAAACCTGTTTGCAGATTGCCGGTGAATATCACATCATAATTGCTTCATCTTAATTTCATAATAACCCTCTGCCTGCCTGTCATTCATAGCAGGAGGAGAGACATGACTGTCTACAGCAGCTTGCCTTTGTGTAATGGTCTTTTGAAACTAGCTTGGCCGTATTACTTAGATAATTATAAATAATTGAATTAGCTGAACTCTGGTAAAGAGATGAGATCAACTGAGCATTTCTTTATAATTGTGATGCCTTGAGGGGCTACCTAGAAACAGAGATTGGACAGGAGTAAGGGAATAAAGGTGGATATTTATTTGAAAGGCCTTCAAAGGTACACCCTGGGGAGCCAAAGGCCACATCAAAGATGGACCCCAAGCTGGACCCTAAGATGTACGATAAGTCACGAGTTCTTCACACTTTTATAGGTTTGGTTCATTTGCATATCAGCATAAATTCACCAATTAAAACTTTAGCTAATGATGTAATTTCTTCAATTTCTCCACCTCTCCAGAGGCCCTAGTTCATACCTTTTGGGCCTAGGACAGCCTAAGTGTCCTTGAACAACAAGCTCAGAGAGGCTTTGTTACGTCTATCTGGCATAAGAGAGCAGCAATTAACAGGCTGCAAGAAACTTCAGAGTTACACACTAGGCAGTACAGGATTTAAAAATATAAAAGCTAGAACCTAAGGCATCATTTGTTCTTAAAAATGAAACCTCTAAAAGTGGAAATGTTTCTTATTATTTAGATGTAATTAGCATCTGTATGAAGTCCTATATTTTAACAGAAATCCAGAAAAAATTTACCACAATCTCCCATTTGTGTTAGTAACATTAGCTGGTTTTGTACAGGTCTTCAGGCAAGTTGTTAATTGTAAATTTTCAAGGTCACAGAACTTTACAAGGCTTTATGAGGCAGCTGTTGGCACAATGAGGCCCAGATTCTGCAGCCAATGAAAACTGCAACCAGTAGTTCTCAGCAACTTAACAGCTGATTTGATCTGCTGAGAGTGTTGGGCTATTACTTTTGCTGAATGCAGAACAGACACCTAAGTGTATAACTCTTCATTTGCTGTGTGAGCTGCAGTGCTTGCAAAGAAAATAGACTAATTTTTTGGAAAATTCTCTGGCAGCTGTGTTTGTGATAGATCATCCACCCATCTCTCTGCTGATGTATAAAGGCTTGCTCTGCCCAATTCTGACCAGAGAAAATGATCTTTGATCATATGAGATTAAATTCATACGGTAAAATTTCCACTTCACTTCTTGAAGTTTACAAAGAAAATGGAAGCAAAAGTGCTCATGAAAATCATTGACTGAAAAAGTTTTCTTTTTAAAACAATAAAAATATTTTAGTTTCATCCACACAAAAATTCTTATGGAGGTTCAAGGTATCATTTTGTGTTCCAATGTTCAATGTGTAGCTCAAAATATTTCAGAATAAAATATCAAAATATTGTTCCTAAATGAGTCAAACCAAAATGCTTCAGCATATCCGAACTTTTTCTTCTGTTCCCGTTCATGCTTTTATTTCTGAATGATGAGTATAACCCAAATGAAAATCATTTCAGATAAGTACCTTTAAAGACTTTGTACTGGTGCCTTGGGATTTCAGTTTTGAGCTGTGTGAAGTAGAATTCCAAGACTGGTTGTTTTGATGCCAGAAACTGTAGCTCAGAGGACATTCAAAGCCTGATCCTGTTTGGAGGTAAATTTTGATTTGTTTCAATAAGAGTTCTATTTCAGGCCTTGAAGTCAACAGTTGATTGCAGTTTCTTTCCTCCGTTTGTCTGGTGGCACAGAATCTAGGTCCAGGCCACAGTTTTGTGTTGCTTTAATTTTTTTTTTTTTTTTTGGTCTGAATTTTTGCAGTCCTGCTTTTCACAAGCATACCACTCTTATTTGAGTAATACTTTATCAGTGTGTCCCATTATGATTTATTACATCAATAGATCATTGAAGTGACGGCTAGCTCTGATGATGCATGATATAATACATCACGAAAAACAACATCTCATTGGGATTATGCATTACATAAGATTAATAGATAAAATCCCTCCTTTTTTTATTAGCTGTAAAGGGGACTGTTAATAAGGCCTGCAATGGCATTAGAATGAAAATATTAGAATAAAGTCAGATAGTATTTCTAGTTTTAACTTCTATTTTCACTCTTGAACACAGAATGGAGCAATGTATGTGAGATACTTTTAACTGCCAATGCAACAAGTAAGGGAAATTCAAAGCAAGCCCATCCTTAACACAAAGTGCAATACTTCCCAGTATTATTCAGTGCAAAGTTTCTCAAAATAATCATGTTCCCTCTTGCAAAATGAAGGTATTTCCACTTTCAGCCCAGTCAAAATTGTGAGAAGTCAGTGGAAAGTATTGCATGGCCCTTAGTATGCTTGAAGTCAGTCATAGAAGAAGAAAGCAGAGAAAGGTCTGGGAACCACTTAAAAGGTCTCTAAGAAATCATTTATAGATGGTTTCAAATTTGCAAGATGCGGTGCACTTGCTTGAGTAGGAAGATGCATTAGTTTACCGCTTCTAACCAACTTAGATTTACTTATATTTAATAAAGCCATGAAAAAAAAAAAAAGAAAAAACCCCACAAACCAATGTGTAGAAGAAAATATTTTCTCAACACTAGTGGGATCAATCAGCTTCTTGACTTTTTAGTCTCTATGATACAGGACATGGGGAGCTAATGAAGTCACAAGGGAAAGACTGCTTAAAAATTTTTAAGTACAGGAAAAATAGACATATTTAAAAGCTTACCTGGAAGATTCTCATCTCTCCTAGCTACAGACAGGAATCTGTAGGTATGTTTACATTGTAATGTAAGACAAAAAACATGGTAATGCAGATTATTAGAATTAGAGTGGGCCTCAATGACTACATTTTTAAAGTTCACCTGTGGAAAATCCTCTATTGTAACAACATTCACTAAACTGCTTCATGTTGAAGAACAAGAGGGATTGATCTTCTTGGAGTCTTCAAAATGCATAGCAGTCAGTTGGCTTTTCTTCCCTGTTTCTTCCTAGTCTTGCAGCTGTCATGATTTCACTCCAGCTAGCAGCCAGATCCCAGCAGTGACTTGCACGCTCCTCTACCAAACAGGACTGGGGAGAGGATCAGAATTCTAAAACCTGGAAAACTCATTGGTTGAGATAAAGAGGGTTTAATAAGGATACCAAAAGCCATGCACACAAGGAAAGCAAAACAAGGAATTCATTTGCTGCTTCTCGTGGGCAGGCAGGTGTTCAGCCATCTCCAAGACAGCAGGGCCTCACCACATGTAGCAGTGACTCAGGAAGACAAATGTCATCACTTCAAAATCTTCTCCTTCTTCCCCCCACTTATATACTGAGCATGATGCCATATGGTCTGGAATACCCCTTTGGTCAATTGGAGTCAGCTGTTACAGCTGTGTCTCTTCCCAAGTACCTCATCCCTCTTGCCACTGTGGCTGTGCAAAAAGCAGAAAAGGCCTTGGCTCTGTGTAAGTCCTGCTCAGCAATAACAAAAACATCCCTATATGAACAACTCTGTGTTCAGCGCAAATCCAAAACACAACCCTACACTGATTGCTGTGGAGAAAATTTGCTCTATCCCAGCCAAAACCAGCACATCAACCAAGTATAAAGTCATTAGAAAGGAGATCTTACAACTTCAACTGAAAGTGAGAAGGAGAGCTTCTTTCTCCATGTGAAGATCAGAGGTCCTTTCCAAATTTTTCCAAAGGCTGACAAAATATTTCTGTCAAACTAAACATATTTATGAGTTGCTGTTAGCTGATTTAGTCTGAGCTACATTTCATTTCTTTTATCTGTTTTGGGTAGCTGTGGTTACAACCAAAACCAGAACATTTCTAATAATTTGCTATCAACCGGAAAAAGGGAATACTAGGAGCTAGAGAGACTGGCTTTGCCTCTCTTGAGAGAAGGGGAAAGAAAGAAAAAAAGAGGAACGAAAAGAATGATAGTGAGAAAGGAATTAACAGAAAATGAAGACTATTAAACCTTGCATTGAGCTCGCTAGAACATGATTTCTGCTGACTTCTGGAAGTTACCTCAAGTTACTGGAACTTCTGATCCTATTTCCTTGCTAAGGATCCTTCAGTAGATCTGCAGAAAGGGATGTAGCTAAGAATATTAATGATAAAAAATCATTGAACTGGCTCCCCTGTGACCAGTGACAACTGACCAGAGCCAGAAAACTGGCTGATTTCTGTGACCCTTTGTACTGACTGTGCACATTTGCTTTAAATATTTTAACTTCTGTGCTGTCCAAGAAAAAATATTTTTAAAAAATATCAACTTAGGCTTAGAGGTACATATTTTTTGTAAAACATCCTAGAAACTGGCACTTTCATTCACAAGAAGCTGGGAAAGTAGTTAAATGTGAGCTTGGACTCTAGCATGAATTTATGGAACCTTATAGCTTAATCTTTGAATCAAGTCGGTATGGATTTTTAGTGCCAATCAGCATGCATCTGATATTCCTGTTTATTTTCTTTAATTATGCAGCCATAGGGTTACCTTTTGTTTATAGGTAAATCATAGAATCCTAGAAGGGTTTGGGGTGGAAGGAAAGCTTCAAAATCAGCTACCTTCAACCACCTCTCCACCCCNTCCTTTTTCAGTTTAAAGACATTCCTCCTTGTCCTATCACTACATGTCCTTGTGAAAAGTCCCTCTCCATCTTTCCTGTACGTCCCCTTCACGTACCGCAAAGCTGCAGTGTGGTCTTCCTGGACCCTTTCCTTTTCCACGTGGAACAGCCCCAGCTCTCTCAGCCTGTCTTCATCAGAGAAGTGCTCCAGCCCTCTGATCATCTTCATGGCTGTCTTCTAGACTCACTCCAACAAGTCCACATCTATCATATATTGGATGCGGCACTCCAGGTGAGGTCTCATGCAAGAGGAGTAGAGAGGGATAATCACCCCTCTTGTCCTGCTGACCACTCTTTTTTTGATGGCCAGGATAAGGTTGGCTTTCTAGGCTGTGAGTGCACATGGCTGGTTCAGCCTCTTACCCACCAGCACCTCCTTCTCAATGGGGTTTCTCTTGATCCATTCGCCAGCTGGATCCATTCTCTGTGCTTATGCTTGGAATTACCCCAACCCAGGTGCAGCACCTTGCACTTGACCTTGCTGAACTTCGTGACATTTTCACAGGCTCCCCTCTCAAGCCTGTCAAAGTCCGTCTCGATGACATTTCTCCTCTCCAGTGTGTCGACTGCACCACTCAGTTTGGTGCTCAGCAAACGTGCTGGGGGGCTGTTGATCCCATTATCTGTGTCACCACCAAAGATATCAAACAGATGTAAAATGGGCAGTAATGCAGTAGAGGGCCCAGATGTGATTTCGGGCCTCTGTACAAACTGCGTTGCATCATCCTTTCTGGATGCCTTTGCAAAACTCTGATGGGAATTCTAAGAACAGAATGAACAGAAATCTGCAATCTCTCCAAATTGTAGAAGGGATTTTTCTTAGTTTCTGGTGAGGTAAAAGAGACTGAAATCTGCTGGCACATCATTCAATCTGCCTACAGTAAGTCTTAGATATCATGTTCTGTTGCAGTTTTTGGCTCCTCTGCAATAGTATGTTGTTGTGCATCTAGAGCTTTGCTGCCTTAGTTAATGGAAGGAACAGCTTTATGGAAATATGCAACTCTCATCTCACATTAAAGAACATGCTGGGAAGACGTGGCAATTTTTTTTTGATCATGAAAATATCTACTTTTACTCAAAAAGTGTATCTGGACTGCTGACTCATTTCAATGAAACCTCATCCCTTTCTGAAAAATGCAAACCTTCATTTCAATTTGCTTTTCTTTCTTGCAAAATTTGGGGGTAGATTAGTTCTGAAACTTCTCTATGTTTCACTGTCAAATATCTTTTAAGAAATTTCCAATGTTTCCAAAATTAATCTATTTTCAATTTAAACATTTTTTAAGGGAAACCCATTTTTAATTTTTTTTTTTCAATCCCAAATTGATATTTTCCTGTGTTTTTTTGTTCAGCAAACAGAAAAATATTTTTTTTTTTTAAATGGCAGCTCAATCCAGCAACTGACAACATAAGCTTGGAAAATCTAAATAGGAAATGTGCATGCATTTTCTAAGAGCAAGACCTATTAACACCTGTAAAAAGTTCAGTTAAAAGTCGTGCCAGATAGTTCCTTATTTGAATTCAAGCAAGCCTGAATAGCTTTCTGAAACTTCCATTGGTATTCAGTCCAAATTTGGTGACTTGGTTTTGGGATGTTTTAGTGAGGTCACCTTCTGTATCTTACTGCAAGTAAAATTATGTTGTTCCTGTTGATTCATATAGCCTTAAAAATCTATAAGATTATGCGGCCCACAATAAAAATGTAGAATTAGAATGGAGATGGTTAAAGCACTTTTATTCTTTGGTAAAAACCTATTCTCTCAAGTAAGAGCACTTGATAGGGCCTCCTTTTCTCTGAGATCTGGTGACAGGTATCAGATTAATCGGCAAAACATTTCTCTTAGCAGATCCCATTTGCTTGCAATGTTAGTTGGGGTTAGCTTTCAAAATCAAGTGACTCTTCTCCTGCTTTCCCCTCACACAGAGGCACCAGATGAAGACACATAATTTATTTTTCATTCATATAGCAAAGACTGTTAGAGAAAAGGGCTCTTTATTACATTCTAAAACCAAATGCATTGACCCTGTCCCACTCAAGCAGCCAGGAAGATAGACTTGTGCTTTTAGTAGAGAGATAGAGTATGTGTATAAACTGCCGTGCAGCAGGATGCTTAAATGCACTTAATGTCACCCGAAATACAAATGCAGAAGTGCTTTTTTTCTTTCTCCTGTCCCTTTACCCCTTCCTCCATTCCTGCTTTGTTTTCTCTTCTCCTCCCCCATTTTATCTGTCCCTCCTGCCCTCCCCTCTTGCCCCCTTCCTTCTTCTTCAAAAGCCTATTAAGACCTTTTGTTCCAAAAGCTCAGATTTGCCAAACATGCATACTGACCCCTTCTTTGCCTTATTTCCTGTTTTAATTGAGTGTCAAAGGTCATATATTGCTATTGGAGCAAGACATGAGTGTCAGCAGGGGTCAGGGATTCTGTGGCTTTCTATTAGAGCCATAAAACCAAAATTGAATGATAATTTCACCTGCTCTAACCCCAATTTTTCCAAGATGTGACAGACACTGACCTTAGTGTTTGACTGCTATTGACTATGTAAACTGCAGCCAGCCTAATTCTGCTTACTAAACAATAAATGTGCCCTTTTTGACCAGGATGGGAAATAAAACAATAAAACATGCACACAGAAGATTCAAGCAAACAGACTAATCAAGGTGACATAAAATGATAAAATAATGCCTCACTGGGGAGGTCAGACCCTTTATTTGACTGATATTCTCCTCCAGTTACTTCTACCAATTTTCAATTTCTTCTTTTTGGCAAAACATCCTATATCCATCTCCAGGTGTTGAGACACATGCAGTAAATCTTAACTGCTGGAGAAGTCCCATCTATGCCTCTTGGAATGTTTGTAGATCTCAAGGGGAGTGGGTTGTTTTCTTTTTTGGGTATGTATTGGAAAAAGTGGGAAAAGCGTTAGATTTCTTTAAAGAAAACATTTTAGTAAACGCAGAAGCATTTCTGAAGACCTTCCTGGTCAAAAAACAGAATGAATAAAATAAAGGCTATATAACATAAAAAGTGAGTACTTGATACTAAGTTCTTAAAATACATCCATCCTTTTATCATTAATATTTAACTTGGGTTTTGCAAACAGGTTCACGTACTGCTTAGATGAGCTGTGGTACCTCCTTTTACCTGGTCTGTGATCCAGGTCCACAGTGAGGAAATTCCAAAATGTAATTATTAGCTAGTTTATATCTTGAGGATTACTTTTATGCATTTGGGGTAGCTGGTGAAAATCTATGATGTTTAATTTCAAATTCATTGATAATTACTATAAGAGAACTTCAGAAGGTGCTGAGATCCTCTTTTGAACATTCTATTTATGTCTCTGAGAGAGACCAACAGAAAAGTATATTTAGTAAAATAATCCATTCATTTTACAAATTATCCTAAAGTTTGAGAAAGCTTCTAAGGCTGTTATCAATCACAACTTTTTACTTGTTCTACCCAGAAGTATTTACGGATCCCTAAAGAATGTGTTTGCCCAGACTGTAGATTTTAAATCAGATTATGCAAAACAATACAAGCGACATCTGTAAGCTTTACCATAGCAACAGTGAGAAACTCCTGTGAGTCAGAAAGGAGGACAGCCGTCTTTCATTTCCTATTGATGTCAGTATCCATGGAAACCTCTTTTAATAGTATCTGCATCAGGCTAAAAAAACAGGTAAGCTCTCTTCTAAAAGGGGGTGCATTAAAACAATTCTTTGCAAGGTCTGCTCTTCAAAGCCTTGAGGAAGAAGAACCCCTCAGTGGAGAGAGAAGGACTACTGTAAATCCTCAGGTTCTTTGCTAAGAACTCAGAGAATCGCATTAGCATTCTTGAACATGGACAGATAAAAGTAAAGCCTAAGATGTTACACCCCTGAGAACTCACTTCCTTCACTAGGAGAAAATACAGAGGGTGTGATTACGTGAACTGAGAGATTAATTATGAACAGAATTCAGTGGGGAGAGACTGACACAAGCACATACACTGTGTTAAAAAAAAAAAAAGGCTGAACTGCAAGAACACCATATGGCAAGTACCCATAAAGTAAGAATATGTACACAGGAATATTATTCACATGGTAGCATTTTAAAATATCTGTAAACTCAGCGCTTTATGGATAAAATGGTTTTATCCATTATGGTTTGGAGGAAACAGTGCTGCCACCCTCTCCCACCTGGGCTATTTGAATGGGAAACAAAAGTTATCATATTTTTAAATCATCATGGTGGCAAGCCATCTCTGTCTCCCACTTTTGATTTCCACAACAATTCCCACAACAAACTAGCACATACATGATTTTGAGTTACAAAAGGTAATGACTTTGTCATTTCAATTTGCAAATAAGAGCTGTCACACCCTATGGTTCAGTTAGGAAGCAGTCTCTGATTATTTTTAAGCCCTAAATATTATATAAAATCAAAGGGAAAAAACAAACCCAAAATAAACTCCTATAAACCGAAGAAAAACACAGGAAAAAAAAAAAAAAAAAAACAACCTGAAAATTCAAAACAGATTATATTTGAAGGCATTTTGCATTAAATTCCTAGATTTGAGAGTACAACCCATAGGGTAAATTTTATTATATTACAATAAGAAAAGTAGTCTTCCACAGCAGTTACTACATTGTAATTGATTGCACAATGTGGCTATGAATGTGCCATTGTGTTAAAATTTTCCCTTTTTTTGTCAGACACACTTGCATGATTGATTTCTTAATCTCTTTTCTCACTGAAAGAAGAAAAAAAAAAGAATTCTCCTAATGGTTCAATAGTTTGTGGCAAAGGACAAAATACATGGGTTGTACAGTCCATATGACCCACAGCCTGCAAGGAAGCAACTTGAGGTCTAATTGATGAAGGACTCATACTATTAGAAAATCTTGTGGTTTAAATTAGACAGATTTCTATACATATGATTACAAGACAAGCCCATGATATGTTCTAAGGAAAATTAACAAGTGCACATTAGATCTTGCTTGTAAAACCAGGAACACCATGAGCTGTAATAAATTTAACAAAAAAGTAAGGTTATTGCAGGAAAACTTTTAAATATGTTTTCTCTCTGAATGTATTTATAATCAAACTGTTTAAAATCACTGAATCACCCAGAAGAATTCAAGGCAGCAGGGAACTCAGCAGAGACCTCTGGAGGTCATCTACGCCAATGCCCTGCTCAAAACAGGGCTCATTCAGAGACTTGTCTGGTTAGGTCTTAAACATTTCCGGTATGGGACACCCTACAACCTCTCTGGGCAAATTGTTTTAATATTTTACTGGCTTCATGGTACTTTTGGTTTGCCTTATCAGGTTTTCCCGTATTCCAAATTTTGAGACTGATGCTCCTTCATATCACCAAATATCTCTTTTTTCTTGTCTTTTCCTACCAGGTAGCGTCAGAAAGCCATGAGGTCCCTTCTTACCCTCCTCTTCCCCAGGATCAACCAGCTCAGCATCCTTCAATTCCCTTCATGCATCCAAGGCTCCAGACCTGGACCCTGCGCTCCTAGTGCCAAGCAGCAGGGCAGGATCTCTGCCTCTCCCTGCTGCTGTCCTTGTGCTGTTGCAAATCAGGATATGAGTCAGCAGCAGTTTTGCTGCTGAGGAACACTGCTGCCATCTGGCAGCCTGCTGCACCTCAGGGTCCCAGGGCAATCCTGCAGAGCTGCTGTTTGCATCGGTGGTAGCAGACACTACCTGCAGTGGTTGAGTAGCCCAGCACTTGACACAATTTTCTGCCTGCTTTACTATCCACTTACCCATCCCCATATCTCACCAAACTGGTCAGAAGGATGGTGTATTAAAAATTTTGTCCAAATCAATGTGGGTATCATCCACTGCCCTCACCTTGTGCTGGTTATTTCATCCCAGAAAGCAATCAGAGAGGTTGGGCAAACCCATTACCTCCTTGCCCTTCATATGTTTAGAAATGGCTTTAAGGGAATTTGCTCTTTTCCCTTCCAGGACCAGGTTGAGGGCAATGACCTGTTAAGTTGCCTTGTTCTGTCCTCTCTCCAGTTTTCTTTAATATGGATGAAACCTTTGCTTTTTTCCTTTCTCGTTCCAAAGACTTCTGTAAGTTTAACTGGCCTGAGTTCTCCCTATCTCAATCCTCCCTCCTCGGGGTTACTGATGCCTTTGTTCACACTCCGAAAGTCATCAGTTCTGAAGACCGAAGTGGTAATTCTGTTTTGTTAAATTCTCTTAGAGCCTTAATCTTTACAGTTTCTTGGTCACTCCAGCCAAAGCTGCCCTTGATCTTCATCCCTTCCACCACTTCTTTATTGTCTGTGAGTAACAGGTCCAACAAAGCATCATCTCTAGTCTGTTGATTGATCACTTGCATCATGAAATTGCCTGAAGCTGCCAGAAAATGGTATTGTTTGTGCATGGCTGTACTGTTCTTTCTTAAAATATGTCAGCATCTGTATCTACTTTTATAAGTGGACAGAAATTTCAGATTTGTTGTGTTCAATGCTGAAAATCAAAGGAAAAAAATATCTCCACTGAGCCTTAAAAGAAGAAATTGATATTTCAAAAAGCTATAGGAGAATGAAGGAAAAATAAAACCCTTGTTCTGCTTCATCCTCTTCTTCTAGTTCCTAAAACCAGACTGATTTGCTAGAACAGGTGTGAGTTGGACACCAAGGCCAGTACCAGCCAATACCAACTCTGAGCAAGAATGTAAGTCCTTGAGGTCACACTCTTGGAACAACTAGACTGAAGATTGTTGGGAGGGGTCCTGATTCTGGAGAGAAACTGTCTTTGAGATATAATCTGGAATTTTAGAAAGAAGCACGAGGGTTTTTTTCCTTACTTTAGTAAATAAGAGGTGAATAACCAAGATTTTGAGGTCTGGGAAATTGCAAATCAATTAACAAATATATATATTTCAGACACAAATATTCTGGAAAGTTTTGTCAGATATAAGCATTTGCATGTGACCAGTGCATTTACATGTAAGAGAGGAGTAAGGAAACACTATACACATTTTATAGATAGCCTGGGCATATAGATAATGTTTCTTATTCTTTGTTATAGCCAGACATGTTTGGAAAATGGCTGAAGCAATATATGAAAGTTTAGGTTGTGTTTGTGTGTGTGTGTGCATCCTTTGCTTGTTTGTACTCAAGTTCAGAATAGAAGACCTAAGGTTACTACTGGCCTTTAAAAATTTTTGGCTGAAACCGCCTTTCTGACTAGCTCAAGTAAAGACTGAGACTTGTTTCCCTAGGAAAGAACTGCCTGTGTTTATGCCCACAGGATGTGGATTTTATTTTTTACTCATTCTGCAAAGTCTTTTGACTTTTAAAATGGAAGTACAAGGGCAAAATGACATTGTGCACTTTAAAAAGTCCTTCACTAAATTGCAGTGCAAGCCTGCCTTTCAGAGATCTTTGAACACACTTCTATTTCTCCAATGCAAAACAGTAGCCTGAGCACTAGCCAAAATACCCATTCCTGTGAGACTGTTTTACTGAAAGTAGAGCCACTGCAGTATTGTAACATATCAATGTGAAATATTCACCAAGAACTGCTTCTGTCTGCACAAATGATCTTCTAATACTGCTTTGTGAAAGGCTAGTTAAATTGTCATTGCACCATGCAATAGAATTCCACTAGTCTGAGTCTGAATATCATGCTAGCAGTCAAAATGTTGTTTGTTCTTCATAGTGGAGTACCACTAGAAAACCTTATCCAGGTAGGATTTTGCCCAGAAATCCACAATTTTAACAATTTCCAATTGCGAAGTTAAAAAACTTGATGAAAAAATGTGTTCTTTCTCATCACTGTACTCTAGAAAAGCTCAGTTCAAGGATCCTTTGTGAAGAAGGTGCCGTGCTCCTCAGGTTCTGCTGTCTTTCTTTGCCTATGACGCTATGTTGGATATGAGCGTGAAGGTGGACAGCTGCAGAGTAAGGCTGATCTGAGCTAGTCCTTAGTTTTCCTGAGCAAAAAAATCTATTCAGGACCTAGTGGCCTCTGAATACAGATTGAAATGTGAAGCAGCACACTTTAAATGTGTCCGTCTATCTGTAATAATAGCTTTAGGCTTTTTTAGTCCCCTTACTCTTCCTTTCAGAGATTACTTCGTCATTTATATTGTATATTGTTTAAGTTCTTGGGCAGCCACAGTTTCCATTGATAAGTTTATATACTTCTTAATTTGTAGAAATTTCAGCTTATTAGAACATGGTCCTTCTTACATGCCTTCTACCTGTACTCTAGACAAAGTTTAGCACTTCTAGTTAGAGAGCCATCTGTTTCTTTCAACACTGGGTATTTTTACAGAAAATACCATTCTTGCTAAGTAGCTATTTTTTAAAAGATGAGTAAATTAAAGGAAACAAACAAAAAATTAAGAGGCAGGATTGGTTCTAATGCTTTGTAGCATCATTTTCTTATTCTTTTGATACCAAATTTCCAGGGTTTTTACAGAAAAATTTGTACTGGAAAACAATATTAGCAAAAATTAAGTTGGGACAGCAAACCAACACTGACATAGTTTGTCCCTTCTAGAGCTGAGTTCAGCAGCAGGAGGAAGCATGTACGTTAACTTGGGATGGAAAGGGAAGGGACTAAAAAGGAGAGCAAAAAATATAATTTTGCTTGATTTATAGGGGAGGAAGAAAAGCCACTAAAGACAAAAAATAATATAGTACAAATGAAGTAGTCTTAATGCATAGAACCTTTATAAGGCTGTTTTGCCTTAGCACTAGTGTTAGGTATTTCTTTTCCTGTATCACAGTGTTAAAGGTCTTCTCATTGAACTGAAAGAAATGAGATTCAGTTGTTCCCCCAAAATCCCATCATTTTCAGTACTTCCTGGCAGGCTGTATTGGTCCCTTTCCTGTACAGTAACTTTAAGAAAACTAAAGTGCTTCTTGAAGCATACTATACAAAAAATTATTTTTTGCACTGAAAAGTGTTAAGAAACCTAAAGAGATTAATGAGATAAGCTCATCCATATTAGATCTATTTTTATTGCATAGATGAAAGCAATACATAATAAATGGCATAGTCATAGTTCTGTTAATTTTAAAGAGGACATGAAACTCTTTGCCATCAAATTTGTATGTTTAATGAAACTAATCCATGTACTGAACAATTGTACTGTTTTTTACCAATTTATTTCTAATTTATAGACATTTTTTAATTACACCCAGGGCCTCTTTTTATACTGTCTAACATTAAAAAGTACTGTTAAAATTAAATGAGCAGCATTTTTATCTGTTCTTTTCAAACCACAGATGCTAGATTTGATTTTATTTCTTACACTGAGATTGAAATTCTATTTTAATATGCAGAACTACAGTCTGGGGAATCATAAAATGCAGAGTGTTTTCATTAGATGACAGGTCTACACCTCTAGTTAACAGGAAAGCTGATTCATCAAACAGCAGTGATGAAGATACTGGGGCTAGAAAAGCCAATTGACCTGAAAAAGGAAAAAAGGATATACCTCTTTTGCACTGTGTAATTGTTTACTTTTGTGTTAAACTCTAATTCTGCCAATAAAACCTTACTTTAAAAGTGCAGCCATTTTTTTTGGTCTAGGTAATGACAAGGTTGAAGCATGTATTTTTCATTCATTTACAGACTATTATGGAATTTTAAAGGTCTGGTGTTTTCTTTTTGAGTGGTCACTCACTTTGTTGTTTCTCTCAAAGCCTGCGTAATTTATAGGTTAGCTTTGTTTGAATAGTTTATCCCTGCTAAAAATGTAGTAAGTGGAATAAAAAAAAAATCAAGTAAACCCTGCAGAGAACTGCAGGTACAAAATTATTCCTGCATTAATTGGGTAGTATTTTAGCAAAGCATTTTAAATATGAATTAGGTAATGTTCTTACCTTGGTTTCACACTTCCATGAGATAGACAAGTTAACTGGCTTGGTGCTATGTTGCATTCCTGTACCAGAGGCAGTGACTGCATTCTTTGGTAAGTGTTAGTTTGGTTGGCATTTTTTGGAATGTGGTGATACAAAATAATCAACCGGAGCTGTCTCTTGCTTTGTGTATTAATTGCCATCTTCGTCATGACACACAAGGCGCTGATCCTTGTGCTTTTAAACTGGGGGCACATTTCTTCTTTCCATCAGAATATCTTAGCGTGGCCATTATAGAGAGAGGTCTAAAAGTGCTTGCAAGGGGATGCACCTTAATTGCTGAATAACAAGCAACAGCAAAAGAAACAAAAATCTGAGAGGTTAGAAGTATCCCATGCAAAATGATGCTTTTGCATGATATATATATTTACATTTAATCTCTATTAGCCTCTAGGTGTTCCCTGTAAAGTGCTAGATGGTTGTCAATCTCTGGTTATGGTTCATTCCAGTAGCCGTTTCAGAACTCTGTTTTTCAGATGTGACTTCTAAAGAGCTGCTCAAGACTACATTTCTATTTAACAATCCAGTGTGTGTCTTTTGGTGCTGCAAAAGGTATAACAGAGCTTCAAGACAGAGCTGGTGCTCATCTATGATTAATTTGATCCAGAAATGCATAGCAGCCTGTTTTAAGTGGCTGCTTATGGTGTCGAGACCAGGGAGCACTGCAATATCCAGAAATAGTGTTTATTGTAATCTTATGTCCATCAGTGAGGAAACTGGTTTCATGTAGACACTTCACAGTGCAAACAAGTGCTCTGATGTCCTCTGGGGGTTTTGTTACTTGTGTGGGAGTGAAGGTCCTTAATTCATGCACCTGGGAAATATGCATAGATGTAGTGAGCATGTAATTCTCTCTGGTGAATTGTCTCTCCATCACTCTGTCACTCAGCTGCCCCTTTTTCTGTATGTATTCCTATTGCCTTTTGCTTTCTCACAGGCCAGGTCTACCTTTCACCAAAGGATAACACGTTCCATCTTTTTGTGTGTATTTCTGTTGAAGCACTTAGAGATGGGAGGCAAAGGCTGACTTAGATCTTTCCAGGTTTTATGGTGATAGGTTTTTGGTTGGTTAGTTGGTTTGGACTTTTGTCCAAATAGATGCAATTAGACAAGGAAGTGTTGTAGGGGTTGTGTCTGATTAATATCTGCTCTGCCTCAGGATCACAACAGGAAAAAATATTCTCCCTTGCATCTTTACATTTCTACTTCTTTCTTCTCTCATGTGCCATTTTGCCATGTTTCGACTCTCCCAATAGGCCTGTTCTTTCCTTCCAAGAGCTCCCGTGCTCAGACTCCCATTTCCATTTCCTTATCTTATTTCTTATGGGATGTCTGAAGAGTTATTTTCAAGAAATAATCTTTAAAGTATTTTTTTTTTGAAGAATATCAATGTATAATACAATATAAAATAAAAATACTTTACTTGCAAAATTTTAGAGATTCAGAAATAAGGCTTATAATACCAGGCTGAAAACTTCATCCTGTATGACTACAAAAAAAAAAAAAAATTGCCAATATTTTAGAGTTTATTGTGAGTATTATTACCACTTCTGATTTTTGTGTATCAAATAGAAATATTTGAGTTGCTGCAAATGAAAATACTTGCATTAGCAATTAATCTGCAAGTATAAGAAAATTAATATTTGCTTCTGAGAGTCTTCTTTTTATGTTCATTTTGAAATTTAAAAATAAAATCTATGAACACAAAATTTAGAAAAAACTGAGACTAAGACTGGTTTCTTAAGTTTTTTCTGCTGCTCACCACTGACCTTCACAAATTTTTCTTGGTGAATTGTACATTTCAGCTACATGAATGAATGAAGAGTAGTTGCTCTGCTATAACCAGAAAGTTTTTATCTCTGAGGACCTTCCAGCTTTTGGCTGGTCATATGTTCTTTAGAACATATGAATACCAGTATTAGGTTGTTGTTGGAAGATGCTCAGTCTCTGGAAAGTACCCAGCTGGACACACACAGTTACAAACTGCTGAACATACGGATTAAAGAAAGATTTCATACTGTGAGCAAAAGAGATTTGCCAGTTTTGTTATTAGAACTGTGGTGAGATGTCTTCACCCAGCAAATAGTGAAAATGCTGTAAACAAACTAACAAACAAACAAATAAATTTGATGTTTTCTTGCAGTTAACTACAGTGCAGCAAAGTGAGGGATGTATAAGGAGACAGCGAAGATATGTAAGCAGAAACCAGAGGAACCTGGTGTCTACTTATGGGGATTACAAGAATGCTTTGTATCGCAATTCATACACTGATGCCTTTATTCTGATGTTCCTCCTATAAACTGCTCAGAGCCTTTTCATGACAGGAGCATCCCTCACACGGGACTTCTTGGCTTTTGGTACCACTGGAGCATAACACAAAGGTGTGACTTGGTAAAGAGTGATTCTTCTCTGCTTGTACCATTTTGTAAGTCCTAAAAGTCACTTGTGGTCTTTCTACGTCTGAGGAGAACAAAGGAAATAGAGAACCTGTAATTCCAGAGCCATGGGTCGGTCCAGTTCAGGAAAGTGAATCCAATGCCACTTCCCAGACTGTAGAAACAGGTGTTGGGCGTGACCAGCAGGTGACCACACTGAGAGAAGGGTTCACAGCAATGAACAAGAGAGCTGATGTGACTGAGGAGCAGCTGACCCCACTCTTGACAGTTCAGCTTCAGCTACATTTCCTGACTCAGCTGATGGACAATCACAGAGATTACAAAAAGCTATTGTCACCTCCTGCTTTGGGTCCCCCTCTGGATTTGGCAATTCTTTGGCTTTTTGAGACAGTAGAATAGTAATCTGAAATTGATGGAGCTGGAGGGGATGTTGTTGGATGTGTTGGCCACAACCTGCAGTGATGCTGGGGTTACGGGCAGAAGAGCTCTGTCACGTGAGCTAACATAACTGGAGGTTTTTATAAATCTCATGACCAGGAAAATAACAAAAAAAAAAAATCATTTACTGCACTTTTAATTGTTGTCCTACTTTTGTATTGGTTTTGCTATTTTTTCCATTACAATTTATATTTGTGTTAAAGCACATTTTACCCAGTGCTATCAATACCCTTGGTATCAGATTAAAGGGAAATAAAAAGAAAAAGTCTCTTGCTTCCACTGGAAACATGATAGGGCATCATAAATTCATTCTAATGACAGGGAGATCAATTGCAGAATGCTGATTTTTTAGCAGTCCACAAGCAAGGGGACAAACACAATAAAAAATAATCAAGGATAATATGTAATTAAAGATACTTTGTTGGTTTAGTTGACAAATGTAATTTTATTTAAATTATTTATGGTAGTAATGCACTTAGTAGTAGATTCATAGGCACTGGAAAAATAGAACTATACATAGCAGTTAAAACCAACTAAACGTGATACTTCATGCACATATGGTGATATATGTGTACCACTAATGCATAAAACATTGCCTGTAGAATGTTACAGTATATTATGTAGAGTTTAAATTTCTGTTTTCTGTATTTTGCAATTTTCGTACAACATTTCTGCCATACTCTAGCATTATTTTTGCCTTCCTTTGTTTTGCCTACCTCAAAACTTACAGTGAATCCAGAAAAGCCTTTTAAGGGCACTTTACTGATGAGTCACTTTGGAGCACATTTTCTGTCTACTTTAGTTGTTTCTAAGTTGCTAAAGAGCCTTCAACATCTTGCCTTTTTTCATCAGGTGCGATGGCAGTAGCAACTAAGAAAAGGGAATTAAAAATCTGTCAAATACAATGGATAATATACGGAACTATGTGTGCATAAACAGCAAATTTGCATTTATGGCAGATAATTGAACCGGGAGGTTCCATGGATTATAAAAAAAGTAGCTATTTAGGTGTAAGTAACTTAATACAACTGCAAAAAGCAGGATACCAATGGCCAGTGAGAAACCATGTGCCAATGATAATAAATTGGATGAATAGTTTCGTTGTAGCATCATACTTGTTGTGGAAGTTAATGCTCATTACAGCACTGTTACATGCCATGGAAGCTTATAGTTCTTGCTCCTTTTTAATCTTGTTCCACTTACCCTGAGCCACAGATGTTTCTTTTTTCCTTTGGTATAATCTGGGGAGTCCCACATTTTGTTCAGAATTGCTGTTTTAAAAGCATAGGAAACATACTAATAATAACAGGTATTTTTCTTCCTCTAGTATAGTGAAAGCCTATAATCTGTAACTCCATTTCTTTTTTCACATGAGAAGTGGATATACAAAAATAATTCTTAAGTTTCTACTTCCAGTTGTTTATGAAACAGGGACTAGGACCTGGAGCAGTGTAGAGGCATTGCTGTAATTTATGACGTGGCAGCTGGGAGCTAGAGGGGCCTATTTCTTTGCCTACAGGACACTAAATTGCAATCATTACCAAAATAAGACTGTCCATCTTTTTATCTGCAGGATTTTTATATAGGTACAAGTAGTTTATGGTGAATTAATAACAGTGGAGTTCTTAGAAATTATTTAAGTACAAATCTCTTGTATGAATCTAGGTGAGACTGATCAATAAACAATTATGTTTTACATAAATGATACTGCAGGTGTTGCCTTTCAGTGATATTTTCACATTTAAAAGTGCTGCTGATTGAGATCTGTGGGACAAAAAAAAGAATTACTTGGAAATCAACAGGGAACATAGGGAACACAGTATTTCCAAGAACTGACTAAATTAAAAACAAATTTTTGCTCAGCTATCTTTTAGACATCTAAGGAGATCAAACATGTTTTCAAAATAATAAAGAACAATATTGGAAGACTGTACATTCGGCACTTAAAAATCTATGTTCTAATGGAAATTCTCTGCAGGAGATTTTTTTTCTTTCCTGAAAAAAACAGAAAATGTGCTCTAGAGTGTTTTTGATAAAAAGCCCTTATTCTGGGAAAATCAAAGCACTGGAATCTAGGGGCAAAGAATACTGTATGATGTAATGAATTTAATAAAAAGAAATCCAGACCAATCTGACTAATTTGTCCCCTTGATCTATATCATCAAAATTTCACAGATGTTCACTGCACCATACATAGCACTGAAATAACTCCCAATGTGCTTTTGTAGTTGCCTCAGATTAGAGGCAAAGCCACCTTTATTGCTAATCAACACATGTAAGGCTTGGAAATAGAAAAGAGAGCTGCCAAATCAAATGCTTAGCTAGAGTGTAGGCAAAGAAAACAAAGAAAAAGAATCCAATTATTTTTTATTTGTTTTGCTAAATGGTTTTTCTGTCAAGGACTGTGGAGAAGAAACCTTTCTTTCTTTCTCCTGTTTTTTAAACTTGTTTGTCTCTGTCCTGTAAGGTTGGGAGCAGATGGTACCATATGATAAGCTATCCATTGCTGCTGAGATTTCTGCCAACAACCTCCTCCTACAAATATCAACGAAGTGCAGCCTAGGCTTTGTCTGCATATGACTTAAAATAACAACAACAATAAAAAAAGTCCCCAAACTTTTTCCAATTTTCTTGTAGACAGTAATTGTGCAGTTTCTTTACCTTGAAACTGATCCTCCAGCAGAGGAAAACATCACCTTCTTCTGCCCTCAAAAGTCTTTGGAATTTGTTGTATTCTCAAAACCACAGTTGCAAACATAGTTCAAAGAGCAGACGTGCTACAGCCCTCAGGTTTTCTGTGGTTGCTGAACTTTTGGTTCTGCAATGTGCCTCAAACACCCCACCAAGCCCCAAGGGGCACAGAGGATGCTCCACACCTCTCAGTGAGGACTCTGATCACTTCAGTATCTCTTCTTTGGGCCAATAGTGTATACTGTGGCAGCAAAGCACACGGAGCAGTCACAACAGAAATTGAAATCCTTTACATGCCAAGGTTTTACTCTTCAAGTTTGCTGCAGTGCAAAATTTGGAATAATCTCATGGGAATATGAAGATTTTGACAGTTTGATTAAGAGTGCCTTAATTGAATGGAGCTGCAATGAGTTATGGGCAGGCAGGTGAGTAGCCTGAGGTGGGCAGCAAACAGGTCTGGAGGCAGGACTGGCAACTGTGTCACCAGCACTGCTGGAAAACTTGTTGGAAAACCTCCTCAGTAAATCTGTCCAACACAGAGCTTTTCTTATACACTGAGCTCCTCCTTTATTACCCCACTGTTCTGAAGGGGCTGACTCATATTTTTCAGTGTCACTGAAAATGACCAGATGAGGGAAATGAGGTCTTGTGAAAGTGGTGTAATGTTAAAGGTAGACTGTTAGGCACTGTTTTCCTTTAAAAATGAGTGCTCATCAATATGCAATTATCTTAAGGCATATCTTATCCTATTTATCTCTGGAAAAAAAAAATACTATTTTAGATAAGTGATTACATATTTTCAGAATTATTTCAAAGGCTGTTAGAGATATGTGCATAGGGTAAAAATAAGGTATCACAGATACGTGACTATTCTTAGATGTTTACGATAACCTTACTTTTGTTGTGGATTTTTTTTCTCTCAGTCTGTACTTCTCAGCCTCCAGGATATGCAGATATTTCTGCACCAATATGGTAAGGAACCTATTTGGTGCAAACTATGTCTGCAGGCCAGTTTTTACATAAAGATTGTTTTAGTTTTATACTCACATTTAACTTTCTCTTTACACACATTTTCACCCAAATGGTTCTTCTAGTCACCCTACACTCCCACTAGAATTTCTTCATGCTGTAACTAAAGTTGCTGGTAGTCATTAAGATGAATCCAAGCTATGGTTCCATTGGCCTCTCTCTTATTTGGAGTTTCTGATGTCCTTGAAGTGTAGCTAGGTGGGTCATCTCAAAGAATGTAAACAAAAAATATTTATGGGTGTCACAGTGACTACTGAAATGTGTTTGTCTATTATCAGTGCCATTTTGCCTGCACTAATTATGCATTTCTCATAAATCTATAGCTTGACAGCCGTGCCTTATGCCCCATATTGTGTGAATTAAAACTATACGCACTTGATATTGGAGGCAGAAGAGGCTGATTATTTTACAGGGTCAGGCTTTATATTATTCAACCTGCAGCTTGAATGTAGCTTTTCTGTGTGGGTCGGCAACAAATATAGGTGAATATGACAGGGCTTAAAGCCATTGGAAAGAAATTATGTCAACATATATAAAATGCTTAGCATTATGCAGCTTCTCCCACTGAGGAATCAAAGTGAGACTTTGGCTGCATAAAACATATCTTATAGGTTTTACATGGCTCTATTTCAATGGAACACTAATTTTATTTTTGGCTATAACTTTGTGATGTCAAAAAGACTGGCTTAATGCCCAGTATTAGATGTTTGCTTAAATACTTTGCTGAATTGGGGAACAGTGTCCCTGAGACATTCTGTGGAGTTTCTGAATCCCACGATAACCCTAAATAAATCTACTCAGTCACAAAGACAGTTTTTAATACTGTACACCATGTAGCATTAGACTTGACATTTTTATGTATGCATTATTGCTCAGATACAGTTGCTGTGGGAGGTGTAATTTAGAATTTTCCAACCCTTGTACCTTCAAAAATCCCTGTCACAGCATTACAGCTAATATGTTTATGGTAATATTTCCTTATTTTATTTATTTAAGAGTTGTATTATATATAATTTTATAGAGGTCTATAAAAAGTATCTAATTAACCCTATCCACATTACGTAATTATTTTGGTTTTTATGGTGAGGGATGAATGTCACCTTTAATGGTCATATGCCTTATTATGTTGTTTAATTTATGTTTTATTGATGTTCTTATTTCATTCATTTCTGAATAAAAGTAAAAAAAAAAACCCTCCAGTATTTACTCATAACAATACTTTTAAGCAAAATATTAAAGTAGTTAATTTCTTTTCAGAATTTGCTTGATCAGTTAAGTAGGTACTTTCTGTCTTTTTACTCTGCATACTGAGGAAATGGGACTGTTCAGGTTTAACAGAAACAAGTCTGCATCCATCACATCTTAGAATAACTTTCAGACATATGGCATACTGCATAAATAATTGATTTCATCAGAGCTTATGTCAGGGTACAACACAAACAGTTAAGGTACATTTGGCTTGAACTAACAGATGTACGTGAAAACAAGTGGCATTGCATAAAGAGGTGCATTTTTTCATGTCTTGTTGACACTGCCATTAACTTTCTTATGAGAGAAATTAGATCAATCAGGGCATTAGATGTTTGATAACAACTTAAAACATTTGAATTTGGTCACAAACAAACCTCTATCAAACAGTGACTCAATCAGTATCCAGGAACTAAATGAATGTCCTTGAGAAATGGTGGTGCCGACAGATAATCATATCACTACCAGAGCTTCTGGGAGCTGACAACAGGCTTGGTCTGGTGGGTCTTTGCTCATCAGCCTGCTTTGCTTGGTGCCTGCCTTGGCACATGCTTGAGAGATGTCCCAAGCATCTAGGTAGCTCTGAGACTTCACAGTGTGCAGGTCCCTTCACCAAGACAAAACTGGGAAGAGTCTGGCTGGATGGAGGAATAAAGAAGGAGAAACCAGCATAGAGAGGAGAAAACACTGAGACCAAAAATTTCTGCAGAAATCCTCTCCCTGCTTGTTTGACTTGTGGTCTGAACAGCAAGGCCTTCATTATCTCTGTACAGTCTCCTACTATGATTTATTTTCTTAGAGGAGAAATGCCTTGCAGTAGGGACACCCTGCCCCTTGGTACCCTTTTCTCCTGCAACATGTGTTGATGTATTTAATTTATATTGATGCTTCTTCTTGCTTGCTGTTGTTTAATCCCTGCAGCTGAAAGCTGTGAGGCTTCGTTGCCCAGCCCCATTGTGGCTGGGAGCAAGCACATAGCTGTGACTATGGACACAAGGAAAAGCCAGATACTGCCCTTTGTCATGGCAATGCAGGGCACTTGACTGGGCAAGCTGGGAAGGAAAACCTGCCTTGTTCTCACTGAAAGAACAGGTGCAAGCCTACCAGTCTAGGTGTTTCACATTGTTGAGCTTTAAGTCACAGAAATTCAGGCATGGAAATACATGTTACTGATTAGAAAAGCAGTGGTAGAGTCCAAATAATACTCATGTCCAGTATAAAAAATGAACATTTTTCAATTTTATTTCTGTCCCATTTTTTCTCCTTTTGCACAAAGAGGATATTTCATAATAAAATATTTATAATTAGAGGAGAAGCTTATATTTTGGGGCAAAGCAACCTGCTCAATAAATTCTTTATAGACAGACTTTTAGCTAGAAATTTCAAATTCCGCAAGCAACATATTCTGATTAATTTGGAGTATGATAAAAATAATTGCATGTAAGATGGAGTTCATAGCATAAAATTATTTCTGTCATGCCCCACCCGCCCAAAAAAAGGTCAGTAGTATGTGTTGAAAAAACCAGCAGAAGTCATCTCCAAGTTCAGCCTTTCTATATGGAATTGAAATTCTCAAGAGCTACATTCTCAAAACGGAGAGTTAGTTATAAGAGTCTTTAAAAGAACTGGCTAAGACTGGAATGGCAATCTAGGTTGTCTATAGAAACATCTTATAGTTTTGCCTCTAACCCCTTGCTGGATGCCACTAGCTACTAATAACCAATAGTACTGTCACATCTCTTTGGCCCCCAAATTCCAGTCGATTTTCCACCCAATTTCTCATTGGCTTATCACATCATATCCCACCAATTTGTCTACAGTCAAATCATGTCATTTTGCTAAAGCCATGGTGGACACTATCCCTGGTCCACAGCACCAGTCATGTCATCACAAAAAGCAATCAGCTTGGTCAGGCAGAATTCGTCCCTGGCAGTTCTATGCTGGCAATTCCCAGTCAACTTTTTGTCTTTCATATGCCTGAAGGAAGCTAGTTTTAGTTTTTATTGCTTAATTTGTTATTTTATTAATACCCTGGCAATGAGATCCTCTTGGAAGATGCAGACAGAAGTTTGACAGATGGTTGTCCTCCAGCATATTTCCTTGCATTTCAGCAGCTGGGTTCCACTGGGGAAAATTCAGAACTGTCCTAAATTGAAATTATCATTCAAATTTATTTATAATATGCTAACTTTTTCTCAGCAATTACTGTACACTCTCAGCTGTTGAGAGTGTACAGTCTGTGTGAGGCTTTACCACAGTGGCAGACCAAGGAAGTTAGGAAACATAATTTAGTAGTCCAACCTGATTTTTCCTTCTGTGAAAATAAGAAGTGTAAGGTATTCAAATAACTCAGTAATGGAAGTTATCCAAATAAATCGGTAAGGGAGTCCTAGCCAAATGAAGAGATAAACTTCTGGATCTTGAGGCTATAAATCCAAACTATTCATAGGGTAGGAGACACGTATTGTTGGATTATATTTCATATAATGTTTACATGTAATGTTCTCTCAAGTGTCTCTCAAGGAATGTAGTAGAACCAATCAACAGAAAAAGAGAATAAAAGGTGCTATGTGTTATTGTACGTTAAGTCAAAAATCAACCCAAAGATCCAATCCTATAGGATTTCTGAAATTCCTGAAATAAAATAAGACATTTTAATGGAGATTTGATTCTTCTGCTAAGATCAATGTAGTTGATAAGAGTTTCCATTTATTCCTTTGTGCCTTCTTGCCTGACTCTACACTTACGGTATGTCATAAGTTGCCAAGTGACCTGTGGAGCTGGGCTGCTATTGTGCACTGGATATTCATGCCCCTCGTGCTTTATTGTGATGTTCTTTAAATTGAGATGTTACAGGCCATAATATCTAGCATTGGGGTTTTATCACTCTTTTCCTTGCGGCATCAAATGAATTTGAGTGTGGAAGTTGGAATCCTTTGCACAGTTTTTTCTCTATGGGGCTCTCTGGAAAGCCTCTTTGCAAGAGCAGGTGAGTAAAATATTTTAATATCCTAACTTTTCTTAAATAAGATGTGGTGACAGCACTGCATTACTCTCTTTGTGACCAGGGCAGGCTCAAAAGCAAGGAGAGCTTGCAGTAAACCAATAATATATGCTAATAGTCATATAATTACACAAGGGCAGAAACTTTCTATGATATAAAAAGAGCTGAAGGAGTTATCTAGTCCTAGTCCCTGTATAAAGTAAGGTTAATGAGAACAGGTTGCTCAGAACCATGTTCAGTTGAAGCTCGAGCATTTCTATAGATAGAGATACACACGACTTCCCTGAGCCACCTGTCAGAGACTGAAATATTGTCGTTTATGACTTAGAACATTTTTATGAAGGACTTTCAAAACTCTATTACAAAAGCTGCAGCAGCCTGAATGGGGCTCTGAGAGGCCCTGGACCCGCTCGCTGATGAAGATAAGATAAAGTAACAACTCCGGGCTGGGGATATTCACAAAGCATAAGCTGAACACCTCCAGGGTGGGGACCACAGCCCCAGGGCTATGAGCTGCCAGGCTCACACAGACCCTCTCTGCAAAGGGTGGGGAGAGAGGCTTTGGGTGTGTGCTGGAAAAGCCTCTGGTGAGAGGCACAGTGAGCGCCCATCCTCCGCTGTGCAGAGGAGCCCAACTGAGGGGCCCCTTCATCCCAGGGGGGGAAGCTTATCCGCAGCAGAGGGGGTGACATGGCCCATCAAAGGCCTCCCCAAAGGGGTCCCCAGACCCTGCACCAGAGCACCAGAGATG
>VZTE01001691.1:338187-388467 GCA_013397775.1 Eulacestoma nigropectus
CTGCACCAGAGCACCAGAGATGATGCAACAGACCCTCGGTGTTGCACGGGACAGTGTGTTGGCGTGTGGCGGTGTGTAGCCGCATGTGGCTGCATGTGGCGGCATGGCCGTGGCAGCGGGGGACCCTCACCATCAGAAGACCAGATGGAGGGGAGCAACGAGATGTCGCTGGGACCCTTGGATGGGTGATATGCTTCCACCTAACCCCTGTCCCCTCACCCCCTACACACACTTCTTTCGCTTATTTCCTTATTTCTTTCTTTTCTCTTTCCTTCTCTTTGCCTCTTTTTACTATTAAATAAAATACATCAATTTTTTGGCACCAACATCTAACCTCATTTGGTTTTAATCTCATTTTTGGGAATATTTTAAACCTTCTAAGTTCTTTCCAGTTTATGCACAGAGACTCAGTTTTCTTTGTTCTTCTGGGTTTAAAACTGGATCGTAACACCACCTCGAACAGATTGTCCACTGTCATGAAGAAAAAAGTGTTCTTAATGTTAAATCAGAATTTCCTGTGTTTGAATTGTGCTTGTTGCTTCCTGTCCCTCCACCTTCAACATGACAGCAGTGAGTTCTCCCGTTTCCCTTATTTTCCCCAGGCCAAACCATCCCAGCATCCTCTATTTCTCTTGTCCATCCTATTCTAAAGCCCTGACCATCTTGTGGACCCTGCACTGAACTCATTACTATGCATCAGGACCTGTCCTGCACTGCGAGTCCAAATCTAGACCCTCTGTGCAGTTTCAGTGGTTCTGAAAATTGGATCCTCATATTGAAGCATCCCAAAATGCATGAAGCCACCACAAAACATGTCTCTTACACACAGCCCTTAATCAAGCAAATCAGACAAACTTTGGGAAAGATTCATCAGCTCGATAAAGGTGTTTGTGGCCCCCTCTGTTATTTTTGAACTACAAAGATTTGGAATCAGAAGTTTTGTCCACCCAGGTAATGGGAAGGACATGCTCTTCAACAAAAAGTGTTATGTCACATCTCTGTGAAGTAAGGTTTAGTGAGGATTTTATATCTGTGTTAGAGCTCCTCCTTTTAACAGACATCTGAGCTCAGCTATTCTGAGTTACAGAGCTGCAATACAACCTTGATATCTGACAGATCATGAAGATGCTTTGCTGGTCTGACTTTTAGTATTCAGGAAACATAAATTGAGACTGGGAACTGATACCTCTAGCCCAAAGTTCACAGCTGTCAGAAGCTATCCTTATGTAGATAAAAAGATATATATATTTTATAGACTTGCTGGCACTTAGGTGTCATTTTTTTTTTCCTTGCTGAATACAAAACTGGGTGATACTGCTATTTTAGATGGATGGACTGCAAGCAAACTAGTCTGTCCCAACAAGAGCAGGATTCTCAGTTATGGTATTTCCACTACAAAGTATGCCAGAATGAGTGGGCAGTATAGAGCTGCAAGAGCTTTGAAATTGAATTAACAGAATATTTCATTTATGGCAGAACATGTGTAGCTATATTACATAGAGACTCAGAACACATCATTTGTCAATTAATACACATTAGTAGATCTGGACTATATATTTGGCTTCCCAGGCTCCTAATTCAGGATCATGCATTCATTGAACCATTCTCTTTGTTGCTTTTTTACTGAATATGCTCCACTCATCTCAGCAGTGAGGGGACCTACAGTTGTTTACATTTCTTTATGCAAGAAGTAATGGGGGAATAGTTGTATCTGCTTTCTCATTACAGTCAACCGTCAAGCTCCTCTAATACTAATAATCCGCAATGATGCAAAAATCTTCACTGTCCACTCATATCTTCTGTACCTATATATGGGCAGTCCATTGTCAATATATAGAGAAATAGACAAATTTATTTTTCTGTTTTTGCAATTTATGTGCTTTGAATAAATCACAGAAACCCGGAACATGTCCAGAATACTGCTTCCCTTGACCTCAGTGGACATAATTTCTTTGGCTGCTCATAAAGTGATCCAACACTGGCAAAATCATTAATGAATAAGATATTGTCATAAAAGGCATTATATTCTTCTAATCTTACAATTTGTTTGCTTGGCTCTGTTTGAATGGAGATTTGTTTATTCTTGGATAATTAAGTATACAGAAGGTTGGCACTTGTGGAGTGATGTTATCTGTCAACATGCTAACACAGAAATAATTAACTGCTACTATATTTAAATAATTTAAATACTGGTTACTGTTAAGTGTTTTAGACACTTAAAATGTCACCAAAAATAACCTGTCCTTTACTGAATAGCTTCAACAGAGCATCTTGGAAACGTGTGCCAAGACAGGACCAACATGCTGTCATGGAGACCAGAACCATGGAGTTGTAGTGCTGGCCATGGAGCTGTTGTGGGGTGATGGGGTCAGGGTGAGCCTGGTTCTGGGCACTTCAGACCAATATGCAAACCCTCTCATGCTCGTCCACTGACCGCCCCTCTCCACCCCAAACACATTAGTCAAAAAGCACCAAAGACTTTTGAGTGCTATGTCTGATGTGTGCCTTTTAATCTGTGAATGGCACAGGGTTATAATTTTTTAAACATCCATTTCTTTTAAGAGTTAACCTTCTTGTTATATCACTTAATTTTCCTAGTGATGGTGAATATAGCTTTTGGTCTTTATCATGACCTCTTTTTCTGGCTGTTTTTCTGTCTATTTCTGCAATGTAGGTAGACTATAATGACTCTAGTATTTTATATCTGCCCAATGTAAGGGAAGTAATATTTTATAAATTAATGGATTTTTTAAAGCTAAAATGTAATCTTGTTAACTAGACAATATATTTTTACTGTATAATTTAAACAAGGACATGCAGAATGTATTTAATGTATAGCATAATGTACCAGCAAGAACAAAAGACTTCTTGTTAACTTGCTGTATATCCTTCACATATAAAATGTAGAAAGATTTCAAAAATATATTTATTATTTTCCTCATATGCCTCTCTGTTTTAAATTGAAAAAAGAAATTATTCTAATTGATGAAGTGTAAGTCTTACCAAAAGTAAAGTACTGAGTCGGAATAAGGAATTCCTTCTGCTTGATTTTACAAAATGCAGTATGATTAGGTTTGGTTTCTTCCTGGTTTAATTTAGTTTATCCCCTTAGAAGAGATTCATTCACCGTATTTAATCTAGCTGTAATACAGTATAGTAAATATTTTCTGAAAAAGAAAGCTTAATGAGTTGAAGACATTTATCATAAGCTTCCTATTTTCCACCTTATGTTCTTAATGGCTTTGTTGTTTCGGTTCCATTGAAACTTGTAAGGGGAAAATGAGAGCTCTTGAAATGATCTTGGTTTTAACCTTTGTGAAAGAGTTTAGTCATTCATTGAGGCACAGTCCTAACCCTGCTGAAACCACAGGACCTAATCCCCAGGGCTGCCCCCAGCCAGTGGCATCCCTGCTGGGGCTCTGCCTGACCAGGGTGGGGATGCACAAGGCTCTTGCCCCAGGCACACACGGACCTGTGGGCTCCCCTCTCGCCCTGCCCAAATCCATCTGCCCTTGTGCACATTGGCTGCAACTCTCAGAGCAATGTCCAGCTGATAGTTATCCATGCCTGAGGGAATATGGCTACATATAGGTGATAAGGAGATGCTCCTGCTGCTCAGTGAGCCCTGAATGGGCACGGAATACAGGAAAAGTGACCAGTCTTCGTTGTCTATGTGCAAGAAACCCATACTGGAAGCCCCACTTTTGACTTCATCTTTATGACGCAATATTTGTGTGTCATCACTGGTATTCAGAACCTTCAGAAATAAGACTCAAAAGGAAAGGATTTATTTTTATCCTCATATTAGATTTTGATGAAGGGCTTATATTTTGTGTCCTTTTCTGTATTAGCTGAGAATTAGATCATATACTTTCTTTAGAAAGTTTCTAATTAAAGCATTAAATGTTCCAGGATTTCAAGGGAATCAAATTATCTGGAATCACTGCCTGAGACACCAGTTCTGGTGACACTGACAGAGCTACAAGTAATTTCTACGGAGCAGACATTTTTCTCCACTTTAACTTGTCTCTCCTCTGGCAAAACTGCTTCTAGAGAAACCGAAGGAAATTTTTTCTGGGAATGAAACAACATGACACTTCTATCATGTGTTGAGAGATGTAATTTACCTCTACAAGCATAAATTAGGTAGAGATACAGACTTCATATCTATATTCTCTGTCAGGTGGATACTCTTCACATTTTAAAAATGAAGGTGTAAGAAAGGAATAAAATAATAAATGCATAACAAAAAAATATGAACCTCTAAGATTGTCTTGTTTAATAGCATAAATTGAAACACAGGAGTTTAAGAGAGAAAGGAAGATAAAATCTTCAGAAGTATGTGATTTTTTTTCTGAAAGCTGAAGAAAATAATAAAATTTTTACCTGCCTAAAGATCTGACATTTGTTTTCTGCTGTGGTGTTAAATGAGCAGCTCTGCATACACATAGGACTTTCTAATCCTGATTTGCTTTATAAACCTGTATGTTGGTAGGAGCTTGAGGCATTCCAGCAATGTCAATATCATCCCGAATAAAGGTGTAACAGTGTGTTGTTTTTCTGTAAGCTCAAGGTTTTGATATATCTGATCTTTGTTTTTAAACTGCAGAACATTTAAGTCACAAGGCTGTAGATATTTTTACATTTTGTAACCTTGTGTGAGGCTAATGACACAAATGCCTTTGTCAAGGATAGATACCAGCGTTAGTGGTTTGGGACCAATGACTCAGTCACTTGAGATGGAGTGTGGCAACCTGCATTTTCATCACAAATCAGCAGGAGAAGCAGCATATTATGCAAACATTAGCACTTTAGCAAAGCTTCAGGCTTTAGCAAAGCTTCAGGCAAGGCCAATATGAACAAAAGAGCAAGGGAGAAGAGCTGGTGCAAGCCAGGGTCTGTGTTCCATGACGCTGTTCACAAGCCCCTCAAGTGTGCAGCAGCTGCACCGGGGATGAGGGCGTGCGGGGGTCAGCACCACTTGGCATTCTAATGAGCGGGGCAGTTTATCCATCACGGCTAATGAAGCGTGCTGCAGGGCTGCGGGGGAGAGGCTGAGCAACACGCACCAGCCCCTCCGAGGACCAGGTGTGCAGGGGCCACTGCCAGCTCACAGCTGTTGATCTGAGACAGCGACGGCCAGGGTCTCAGGGAAAAAAAAGAGGTGTGGGCCTGAGGGTTGCTAAAGACTGTGTTGGTTCTCGCAGCTTCTTTAGGCTTTTGTGTAGCCTTTGTGTAGCTGGCAAGGTAAGTTTCACCGTGTGCTGATCAGGCTGCATCGAAACCCAACCCTCTGCAGCAGTCCTTGGTCATGACACTCATAAAGGGCGTGGGACAGAGCAGAGCCTGGGTGGGTTGCTGAAGGAGGACTAAACTACAGTAGTAAGCAGGATCAGGATCAGTATCCCTGTTCACTTGTCTCGTCCACCTGCTAGATTTAATCTGATCTAGCTGAGATTTACTCAAATGCCTGTGTATGTGAGCTTGCAATGCACTTATCTGGACACTAGGGTCAAAGAATGTAAAACGAGTATTTGGTGTTTATGTATATGTTCTTGAATTTAAGCATTCTTGCTTGAAATCATTCGAAACTGGGCCTACCCATTAGCTGAAAATACAGAGAGAACAAATAAACTTGCATATAATATCTGCCTTTGTGATGTTTTCCAGAGAAATACTTGAGAAGAGTGAAAGAGACTTACACTACCTTTTTTTTCACCTTATTCTTCTAAGAAATAAGAAGAATTATTGTCTGGGAAAAGTGGTAATAGCTAATAGGGTAAAAGGAAAATGGATTTCTTGTACCAGGAGGTGAACCCTTGTATATGAGAGAAATTTTAGAGCAGTTTATGTTCATTCTCATAAAAACGTATGTCGAGTAGAACTAACACAAATCCTCACAGCAATTCTTCTTTCAAAATATTAGGGAAGAATGCAGGGTTGTGTTTTTTTCTTTCATGTTTTGGGAATTTTTTTAATGTTTTGCTGGGTTTGGGGTTTTTCTCCCAGTTAGTTAGAATCAGTAAATCTAGTCTTTTTATTACAGTTTTAAGCCAATTATTATTTGAAAACCATGAAGTTCCCTCAGCTTGGGAAATAAGGGTACTTATAGCCACTTAAAACTGATTTATATTTGTGTAGTTTATTATCCTTCCTGTACATACTTTGTAATGTATTAAGTGTCCACACTAGGACAATAATCCCTTTCTAAATATGTCAGTAAAGCAGGTCAGTTTTCTATAACAGAAAAAGTCTGAATAATTTATTCAAGTTGCACAAAATTCTATTTAAAACATAAGTGCAACATTCAATGGAGATATTAAAGTGTTACAAACAAGGTTATATCTACACTGCAGTGCCTGTGTAGTACTGCAGGTACAGCTGAGCTGTCCAAGGGACAGGTCAGTGCAAGTTGATTTATCTTCCAGCTGGTGCTGGTGCCTCAGCTGCTCTAAGCAGAGAGGACAGCTGCTGTAGGTCTATACTACACCTCAGCTCCTCCTTTTTGAAGTTAGACTAGTGCATTTTTCTCAAAGGGATTTTCCAGATGCCATCACTATATTTGAAGTCAAGAATAGAATGCTTTTTGCCTGCAAGGTGAAAGAACATGTTTTTATTTTTGGCTTGGAAAGTTTATATATTTTTTTTAATAAAAGTCAAGTTTCCATTAACAAGCATATGTTATGAGTAAATTGCCCAAGGAAGGATGTTCTAGAACAGCTTGCAGTATAAGCAATGAGTGAGAAGTATCCCAAATCCAAACTAAAACACTAATACCTACGATAACAAAAGCCTACTCTTGTTTTACCAGATTTATAATCTGTTTTTTTGTTCAGGGGATGAAGGAGAATTATCTGTGACCTGCTCTGGGGAATCACATCTTGAATATAAAACCAGATGGCTTCATAACAAAGAACTGCTTTGCATGAAATGCAAATGAAAAGCATATTCTCCTTTTACTCTTGGCCACATTCAGCAATAATTAACATTATTGGAATAAGCAAGAAATGCTACACTTGTTTTTGGTAAAAGGGAAATATTTATGTTAATGTTTATTGTTTATATCAGCATCAGTACAGTTTAAACAATCTGTATTTAGATGTTTCACTTCAGGTCATAAATCCTTCTGCTAAGGGCACAAGACAGAAGATCTTTGCCATGTGAAATACTGTATTCTAAATAACTAAAACAACAAAAAAGGAAGGAAACAGAAGTTTGGGAAGATAAAGGGATAGTTCAAGAATCACATAGTAAATCATGGCAGAGCTAGGATAAAACCTAGATTTCTAGGTTCTGGTACAGTAATCATATGTATTGGATATGCTGCTTCTCAATATATTACATGAAGATCCAGTACTTTGTAAAAAAGAATGCACTAGACATTTTGGTGTTTTTGACTTAAATTACATCCAAGGGACATTTAAATCTGCACAAACAAGACTTTTAAAAGTAATCCCTAGTATGATTACTGACAGAGTAGTTAGGTTTTCAGGTCTAGGAGCACAGAAAATCCACTAAAAGGTCCCTGTCACTAAAGCAGGTTGCACCTTTTGAGAGGAATTGCACAATAAATACTTTTCCTGCAGTATTTGCAGATGAAAAAGTGAAACAGGGGACTTTGTAAATGTGCTTCCTTTACCATGCAGTTTTAAACACTAATAAATAAACAAAGCAGTAATAAGCTTTCCATGACTATTGCTGAACATGCTGATGCCCAGTGTCAGGGGTTACAGTGATGGCAGATTTAGAGATTAGAAAATGAAACATATAGAATATTTTATGGAGATCAGGGAACTGACTTTGCTCAGCAGGGAAAAGGCAAGTCTCTCAGTATCATACAGGAGTTGCCTATATTTACATTTGCCTCTTCAGGGACTGCAGGAAGCTCAGTGCTCTCAAGACACCTGGGAATTTTCTTGGTTCATGTTGCCTTTAAGGATCTCAGACTCAGCCTTAGGACATCCTGCCTGCATTATCTGCTCACCTGTGTAGCACACACAGTTCCTCTTTTCTGGGAAACCTTCATACCCATGAATTTGCTTTCCAGTGGCCACAGAACAGCTCCTGGACACAGTGTACAGGATATTTCCATGCAGCTGTGCTGTGTGAGAATAAGCTGCTCTAGGCACACTTTCAGCTGTACCCTGATAAACAGGACATGCCAGGAACTCATTTACAGGGTAACCAATGAGATTGCCCTGGATGTGCTTCCCAGGTGTTCCTCTTGCTGCACAGCAGGAGTCAGTCTCAGCTGTAGTATCTTGGCATTTCCAGCAGAGTAAGGCCTGTGGAGACACAAAGAAAGAAAATGCTTGAATGCTTTTGAAAGTCTGGCCTGTTTATTTAAGAGCCTGCATGGAAGCTAAATCCCTCTGAAAATAAGTTCACCAATCACACAGAGACTTAACGCAATTTCTTAATATTTGAGAATCATCCATTAGGGTAAGAATACAGCTAAGCACATGGGAAAATACACCTTACTGGGGTCTGTTGCTGTCTTTTTGTAAAGGCAACATACTTGTGTCTCAGTTTCTGACTTAGTAAGAGGTAAAGACAACCACAGCAAAACATATTAAAGTCATCCTTAATTATTTCTTTCCTTTATCTAGATTTCCAAGGTGGCTAATGACTTTGACATCTGAGACTTACAAAGCACCTGATTTGGAAGATGTAAAAGTGGCTTGGACTTCAAAAAGAAAGAAAATTTGCCCCAAGCTTTGTGTTGTTCAGTCATACTGACTGTCTTTGCTAGAGGAGACTTATACAGAGCACCTCTTTTGAGAAAGAGCTTTTGGTGCTAGTGACACTCATCTTGGTTGACAAAGAAATACAAGATGATATTTTCAGTGTATCCTGGCTAAATTACATCTGACTAGTAATTTAAATTAATATACTAACTTCACATGCACATATATTCCTAATTTGCTTTTTAATTTTAGTGACTAAAGTAAAAATTTGTACCATCTGGAAACTCTCACTTTATTTTTCCCCATGTTTTTGAGGTAGGTTATTTAATTACTTGGCAAATGGTCTGCCTAATGCCGCTACATCTTTTCAATAATTTGTATGCAAAAGATGAACTCTTGTCTGAGTGATAGTTCCTTTGAGGCAGGAAAGAGAGCAGAGGAAATAGTTTTAGCTGAAAAGAAATGTAAGCATCTTGTAAATATATTGCTGAAGCACTTGTTCTAAACAGTGTGTCCACAGAGACTTGTATTAATGATCCAAAATACCAGGATTAAAAATGACTTAAATGCTTCTGCTGTTCTGTGGCTTGCAATACAGTCAGAGATAGCTGCCAAAGAGAAAGGCAGGACAGTGAGCAGGAGCAAAAGGTTGCTGGAGAGGAGAGGTATAACAGAGATGGGGAAGCACTGGGCTTCACAGGTGGAAGTGAATGGAGGCTTCAAGTGCAGGTGGGCGTGCAGTTCTTCAGGCCAAATTCACCTAAGCACCTATGTAACTGCAGTCTCTGTTTCCTGGTTTTAATAGTACCCAGTTTTGGGAAAGGTTTTGTCTACAAGCAGCTTGTTTTCCTCACACTCAGCCAGAGTGTCAGGTAAAACACACAGTTTCCTTCCCTTAACATTACTTCTCCTTATTATGTATGTTGCTCAATTTAAAAGAAGTAAATTATTTTCCTCTTACTATCGCCACATACCAGATTAAAAAAAAAAAAATAAAAGAGGGGAGAATAAGGCAGTTTTTTTAAAAAATATCTTTACTGTACCCCAACTCAGACTTTTTTTGACTCATTGTTAATTTACTTCTACAAATCTATTACAAAAGTAATTCAGCTTGTCTTGACACCCTACTTTCCCTTCTTGCAATGCTTGCCACTGCCAGTCACATGCGCGTAGTTTCAGTCATGTAAAGATAGTTTGCTTTTGATAAGAATGTTACATATGTCAGAAGAAGGGACCACTAAGTATTTAGGGTGTCATAAGGAATTTACCAGAATTTTTACAGGATATTCCTTCCCTGTTTTGCAATAAAGTTTTAGTTCAGTTTTTCCTGTCAGGAAACTGAGTTAAACCACAGCAGGGTACTTGTGCGACCTGTGAGCAATAATTCAGTGATTTGGTGTTAATTTCTGAAGAGAGAGACTTTGAATCTCTTGTGCTTTAACCCCTGCCAGCAGATCAGTACCATGCATCTACTCACAATGGCAGGCAGTTTGTCACAGCAGCAGTGATCTTCCATGGAATTGGTGCAGTGAAAAGAAAAGGAGCTTGTAAAACTATAAAAACAGATATACCTGTTGGCAAGGAGTCTCAGGGGAGTGTTAGCCTAAGGAGGTAAAATATTCTTTTGTCCTTAGCATTTGCATCTTACCTTGGCACCAAATCAGAGCTGAAGAATGGATGTCTGAGACTAGACAAAATCTTTTCCTGACACAAAACATGCTATAAAGCAGTTTCCATCAGAGTTAAGTTTCGAAATAAATTCTTTTCCAATGGACTAAAACTTGGTCTGTTTTTAATACTTTATAAATATTTATTACATTTCTTAACATTTTTAAAGGTTTAGTGGTAATTTCAGTCAATATTTTGAAAGAGTTTTGAAAGGAGGTGACTAAAACCTACGATGAATTTTGTAGATTTCTGGTCACATACACACTAGTTCATATAAAATAACTACAATACCTTGGACTTTTGAATTTTCTTCTCCCAATAGCATTTTGTAAATTGTACGCATTGGTCCAAGGCAGCAACTGCAAAATCTTACTATTGTTTTTGCATTTTTCTATCCTTATTAGCATATATAGAAATTTTTTCATTCAGGTATTTAGATTTATTACCTTACAAAAAGACCTGTTTGTATTCACTCTATCTCTTGGCATTACAGTGCAACTACCATGTGTAATCTAAACTATGTGCTTTTTACATATCGTCAAGATGCATTTGTAGGACAGACTCTACTCATTGTAAAGTTTCCCCTTTACAAAATTCTTTGAATCAAAATAATTAAAATTTTAAGCTAGCCACTTTAGTAATTAAATTATAATTTTACATTTCTAGCAAGAATACTTATTTGTTTAATATGAGTCTTATAAGCACCATATTCTGCAGAACTGTGCTGGTTATTCACCAAGGATGTTTTTAGTAACTTTTTATTCAATCAGCATATGTTAATTAACTGTTCTGGCTTTGTTTTAAATCTGTGAGGATTTCCTAAAGGAAAAAGAAAACCATGACAATGAGTTGAAATTAACCTTTGCTAAGGTAAAGAGATGAAGGAAAATGATGCCATGGCTTTTTATTTTCTGTTATAGTGTAAGAAGGAAATCTAATTTAATTATTATTCTGTCACTGTGCTAATGACTATTTAGCCCTTACAAATGACAGCCTACACTAAAATGTGGAGCTGGCCCACAGCTTTAATACTAAACCCATTTTTTCAATTTTGTGGTAATTTCAATCAGAATGGAAAGTTATATACAACGTCATTTCTTAGATTGATTACAGACACATAAAAACCTTTGAAGTTTAATACATTATATCTTTGAAATGGGGTATTTTGAGAGATTGGATAGTTTCATTTAATAGTTTCAACAGAAAGGTTTTCAGAAAGATAAGCAAAAAAATCTACATACACTGTGTTCCACCCCCCCCCAGATAAACTTCTGCTAAAGAACTGAATCCTTGCAGGAGAACTCCAACCAGTATCAGAGAACACAGTCACACTGCAAATATCTGCATCTGTCCATGAGAAAAAATTACTCATGGAAATGCCACAATCACTTCATTCTCATTTTGCTGGGGCTGTGAAAAATCAACTGTGTTCCCTTAGTGCGAACTGTTTTGTTACAGCCTGTCCCATGCTATGCAGTGATGGCTTCTATGGACCTTTTTATCCACAGGGGTGATTACATTTCTGCTGTTATCTGGCACTGGTTTATCATGACTATGGCATCATGACTCTGACAGTGCCATTTGGGCTCCTTGAGGACTCTGAGGGCCACTTGTCCCCTTCTGGTACTGGATGAGTGGTGACAGTGATCAGTGCCCAGGGTTACTTCTGTAAATTGTTGTCACCTAGAGCAGCAATGGGATAACAAAAATTGAATCACAACAAAATTGAGCACATGATGCTGGGATTTTCTTTACAAGGTGAGCTAAAATCAATGCTGGATTTAATTTTTAAAAGTGCAGGGCTTGATTGTTTGATATAGAGGTTCAGTTGTCTTTCTAACAGAAGCAACAATCCTCATAAGCGATTGCATATCTCTTTCCAAAAACTGAGTATTCATATACATCTGCTGAAGATGAACCTGCTTTCAAAGAACACTTTTTTCTCATTTCAGTAGTAATTACCCTCCCAAAGTAGGTTATCTGTTATTATAAAGAGCCCAAATACAGGTATGTAAGCAGCAGGTGATGAATATAACTGTAAAATCTCTACAGTTTCCTGCTAATTGAATGAAAAGGAGAATAAAGAAAAAAACAACACTAATCCAGGGACTCTGTATTCTGCCAGCACTCCTTAAATGTTCTAGTGCCTTATTAATTGTCTGGCCTTGTGCTGCTTTTGAATATGCAGCTGAAATGGAGATAGGGCAATGTGACAATTTGCTCCAGGAATGCACTTCCTGCATTTCTGTTCACTATTGAAAAATCCAGTTTTAATTAAGTTGCTTTCAACTAATTCAGGTTCTCCTTAAAAATGTAATTTAGATGTGTAATAACTGACTGAGATATCCTACTAATTTGAAAATATTGAAATGAAAGTAAAAGATATTTCCCCTTTCTTTTCCTCTTGGCCAAATCTCTTCTGTGGGAACCACATACTGAAATACAATAGAGTTTAGACTTATGATAGAAGAAGTTCCTGGGTAGTTTTTTGTTTATTTAGGGGATTTGAGGGGTTCTTTGTTTGTTTTGAGTTTTAAGTTCTAGAGGTACTGGTGGGGGGGAGGGTGGGGTGGTACTTCTTTGTTTTCTTTTTGATTTTCATGTATTTTCCTTGGAAAAGAAAAATTGCCTCTTTTGAAGTCGGTATTATGAAGTCGTTAAGAAAACTTCTAGTTGCACAGATTCCTAAATGCTGTTATTTTAGGAACAAGTGACGCAGATTTACTCATGAAAACTTCATCTAAACAACTGAATGATTTTTATGTACTTAATAATATTCCAAAAGCTTTTCTCAAAATCATACTTGTGCTATGTTCAGATCAGGCTAGTGCTACGCAGAAAATGAGGTCTGATATCAAAGGAAGGAATTTGAAGTCTGAACTCAAGATAACAGACAGCTTTGTGAAAGACATTCGTTGAGATGCAGAGCTTGTTGACCATGAAATAACAATGCCACTCTGCTCCTAGGCAGTTCAGCACTATTTCTATGTGTGAGGGCTTTTTTTTGGTGGGGGGGGGACGGTTGTGGAGCAATAAATGAAGGATCTATACTATTCGGTGTTGCCTTCACCTTTCTGAGCAATGTGACACTGAAGGCATGTTACAGGCAGTGTTTTACAACTAGAATAAAAAAAGAGAAAAGTGTTTAGTGCTCTGTGACCTCACAAACGTTTTATGTACGCAGGTGAGCTACTAAGTTGCAACAGTATTAACTTGTCTGGGTAGACTAAGGATCTAATCTCAAATGACTAAGATTCTGAGTCATGGTGATAAATAATATAATTTCCCATCTTCAAATGGTCCTTTGGTGTTTTGCTTGTAACAGTATGCTTCACATCTGCCCTTGGGCATCTCTGGTATGTTGTGGCAAGTTTGCTGAGCAATTCCTACAAAATGCAGAGTTTTTGCAACTCAGTGTTCGGTGCCATGCAGGAAGATTCAGTCTCATGCCACAGCAGTATGAAGCCGGGATTAAGAGAAGTTTCTTTCGATCATGATACGGACAGGAGCATCTTTCAATGAATTTGAAAACTCTGAACCTCTACTAAGAAAATCTGCCACCTTGGAAAATTTATTAAGTACCATCTTAAGAAAATTATAGGTTTGGCAGATCCAAAGACTGACAGAAAAATATAATTTAGCAGTAGGTTAGAGGGGCATGAAACTTGTGCTAACACTAGAAAAAAATTATTTTGAAAAATCTTTGCACAAAGATAGATAATATTTACAGAGTTACTACGAGGTCTTGGCAGAAGTGTTGATCAAATACAGATGTAACATTTAGATTAGAACATAGAATCTTGCGTGCCTAGCTGAGATTAAACAAATATTGACCAGAATTCTTTTTTTCAGAGTTTGATGCTGTAAGCTATTTGCCCATTTAATTAAAACAGTATAAAGAAAGGCAATATCTGGGCCAGAATTACAACATGGAGGTGCTCCATGAAATAAATAATTTTAGGTCCAAAATATTCCAGGATGTAGAAGAGAGAAACTTCATTTTCTTAGATGAGTTTATTGTTGGAATTGCTGAAATGCTATGTGAGTAGTACCTTAATTACTAAGCACTGCTGGGCTGATAAAAGACAGCCTGTTTTAGTGCCTTATTTCACATTTATAGGATTTATGTTTCTTGTTCTTTGTTGTTGTTTGTATGTGTGCATTACTTCACTAAGAGACCTACACAGCAGAGCCATTAAGCAGAATACAGTCGTCAGACTTTTCTCTATTTTCATATTGAATTGGCAGAATACAATGTGAGTTTGTGGAAATCCAAACAATTTCCTCTTGATTAACTTTTTTTTTTTTTTTGCTTCTGCTTTCTTGTAGAGAAGCTTTGCAACAGCTAAAATATCACAAAGAGAAACATGAATACTAAAATAACACTATATAACTGAAGGTTGAAATTGAAAGTTTCCATTATAAATATCATTAATTTTGGTGCATTAATTACTATAATCTCACCATACATTTCAACTATATGATCTGATCAGTAGAACTTTCCAGGAGCATTGACTAGTTGAAGAAATTACCTAAAAATTCTAATATGATAAGGATCCTAAGAGTTACACTAAAAAATCAAAGTATTTTGAAAGTGTATCTGCAACTACTTCTGATTTTGATCTTACAAATTCACTAACTTAATTGATGACATTTAGGTATTTAAACTACTGAATGAGAGGTACTTATGAATGAGAAAAACATTTAGACTTTTAAACAATTGCACCTAGTCTCTTTGAGACCTTACAAAAAATTGTAAGGTATTAAGGACTGACGTAAGGCAGCTGACAATCTGAGAAGAGCATGATAACATATAATAATTTAATATATCAATACTGTTAAAAGACTTGCAAAAATTGGGTGATTCTGACTAGCATTATAGGTGAAAAAAACTGCTTAATTTCCAAATACCATCATAAATACCAGCAAAATTTGCGAGTGTTTTTTTTTTAAAGATGAAACTTAGAAGTCGGAATACCTGCCCTCCAAAGTTCTTGACCTCCTTCTTGGCAATGATACTATTTTTGTTTTGTCAGCAACACCAATGAATACAGCTGCTATACTGTATGAAATAATTGTATTATATGACAGATAAAACAAGGAGTATGCATCATATTATAGATAATTTAATTTTACAAAGGAATTTTACATCTTAATCTGTTCGACCATCACTTTCACTTAGGCCCTGAAATAGTATTATGTTATTGTATTCTTTGCTATAATCTAATTTTTCACCCATAAGGAAATGTCAGGTCACATTTGTAGCAATCTAGGGGCCTCTAAGACAGATTAGAAGGTCATTCTGTTTGAGCATTGTAAATGAACCTGTCCAGCAAAGTTTTGGTTAAGGACAACCAAGGACTCATTATATAGTTAATTTACCCAAATGCCAATAAAAGCATTGCCAAGGTTGTTACTGTCTGCCCTCTGAAATTGGAGGTCATATCAAGCATCCAAGAATTAATCCTTTATTATGAATCCTGGGAAGAAATTATATTACAAAAATTTTGTAGAAGATCATTATATTACAATGCAAATAACAGTAAGCAAAATAAACTTGTGCTAAAATGAGACAAGCTGTATTTCGGTATTATGAAAAATAAGAATTTATTTTTGTTTTCTAAATGTTCTAAAGCCATGTTTGATTTTCTCAACAACACAGTGCTATGAAACTCCTGGAAGAAATTGAATGATCTGTCATAATTGGTAATGTTTAGTGAGCTTTTGCCACACCAGTTTGATTTCTTGATTCTCTTGAAGGCTGCTTTCCTGCTGCATTTTTCTGGAGAGTTGTAATGAGACACTTACTAGTGTTGATAACACCATAGGTTGCAAAAGCAATCTCTCTGCCAAGCTAAGAACAAATCTTTGGCACATTTTTCCTTTGTGCTATTTTCGGTATTAGGCATGTTGGTCACAGGTCTGGCACCAACCTTCTCATGCTTAACTTCAGGGACATTCATAGCTCTGTTAGAACTCATTGCTGAAGTGGCTTCATGTGTGAAGCAAGGATTTGCAGCACTCCATGATCCAAAGATTCTCATTTGGCATCACACATGGGTTTCAATTTTCACTAGAAAAGGGAGGGTTTTTTTCTTTAGTGCAGTCTCTAATATATCAAACTGTTGATTTCTGCCAAGAAATTGTGTAAAACCTAAAGTAGAGCCTGGGAACTTGAGCATGATGAAACAGACAGACTAACTTCTCCCCTTAAATCAGAGATGGGTTTGGCTAAACGAGACATTTTTCGGGGCAATCAAAACAAGCTTGTTTTTCCAATCCTACTGCATGACACATAATGCTTACAAATAAGGTAGACAACTTTTATGAAGTCCAAGAATGGAAAAGTGCATACAGCCACACTGAAGACTTACATTATTTTCCTACTCCCAATATAAGGTATCTTCCTGGAACTATGGAGGGTAAATTATACCATGTGGTATGAATCTGCAGCTGAAATAATAATCAATTTTCCAGCCTCATGGTGTTTTTCCTGGAGGTTTCATTGATATTGTTGGAAACAATGTTGGAACGCCTGTTTGCCAGCAGTGGAAGTGCCATTGTTTAAAAGAAACTCAGCAGAAAGGAAAAGGGTGTGGTAATTAATTGTTACTTGTGCATCTTTGGGTAGAAAGCCACCTGCTACAAAGTGATGTTATCCTCCCTCTAGCGACCTCTAAGGACACTATAGCCTCCAGCATGGCCAAACATTCAAGAATCCTTCATACTTCAAAGAACAGAGGGAAGATGAAGTGTTTGCCTGAGGCAGAGCTATCATGGAGGCAGGGAAATTGCTCTTTTAGTGTAATTGCTCCCAAATATCATGGATGATATATGGGTTTGTGTTGTTTTCAGGGATTTTGGTGGTTTTTTATGAAATACTGCATTTAAGAACAAAATGGAGAAACAGTTAATTGTACATTTAATGACTATATGAAGAATAAAGTATGGCCGGTGGCTAATGAAGTCCCTAATTACTACACTGCTTCTGTAATGATTCTACAATTGAAACAAAAGTCCTCATGCATTTAACACATTTTGTGCTCAACCAGGTATTATGAGTCACTAGTCCAAAGAGCCGCCAAAGAACTCTGCAGGTGTACAGAAGCTCTTCATAACAAGCTGTAAAAGTGGTTAATTTGTGGCAATTTCAGGAAGGTGGCAGGTAACATATGTGACCCATTATTTAGCAGAACAAATTATCTCTTGGATCCAGTACCTTTGCAGTTTTGACAGCCAGCTGCACTCCAAACTGTCTGCACCTACAAGCTTTTTTCCCTTTAAATGCAATCATATTATGCACTCCTTGCCCATAGCTTTTCCACCTTAAATCAGTCCATGGCATTTGACACTTGCATACTAAAAATAAAATGAGCTGCGTCCCAAGTTAACATGTGTTTATTAAAGATGATCTTTCATGTATAGAATTACTAGGACATTTGGCCTGATTTACTATACTAACATTTCCATTTTCACCCTGGGTAGGGAGCTCTGCTAATAATGCTGCACCCTATGGTGAAATAGTACCTAATCAGTATTTATGAATAGGGTTTTGAAAGTCACTAAAGAGCAGAGCTTTCACAGTGGACTGGGGAAGAGGTTTTACCTTCTTAAAACACAAATATTTCTGAGCTTTGGGGATCTGTATGACATTTTAGAATTGAAGAGCTTTCATTTTTAAATTACATTAAAATGTGCAATGTAATTCTGTCCTTAATTTAACTGGAATGTATGTCTTTTGGCCACTGTTAAATGCTACTGTTAAACCTTGTAATTATTATGCAAATGAACTGCTGCACTTAAATGTCAAACAGTGAATATAGCAGCTTCAAATTCTGTCAAATGAGAAAACAGCTTCCTTTTTTTTTCAATTTTTTTTTTCTTTTTGAACTCAGATATTGTTTGTGGAAGATTGCATTTTGGGAAGAAAAAAGAGTTTTTTGGTGTTGAAAGAAGACCTGCAGGGCTATCTCTATACAGTAACAATCTGCTTATTGCATAATGTATTTGGTTTTCCTAATCTGAAATGAGTTCTTTAGAAAGCCCAGGTTCTAAGACTAGGTCTTTTCAGAAAGCTGACCTCAAGGAAAAGTTAAAGTTATGCAAGGGAGCTTGATGCACAGATTCTTATGTTACTGGTGACTTATCAATCTGCATAAAGTGGGCTCTTCTAGAAATTTCTGGGATCACATTGGGTGATACTTCTTGTTCCCTCAATGTTAAGAGCAGATTGCTATTTCCTTTTATTTACACAGTTACTGTATATATACTTAGAAGTTATAATACTGCTTTTCCTTCATCTAGTTACCTAAGCAAGTCTGTTTTTAAATCTTCTCCAGTCTTCCATCTTCTAGACTTGTATAGTTTCTCTCCTCTGGATGTTCTCCAGTGATTCTATGCCCATAATTTGATATAGTCTTCCAAATATATTTCCTCATAGCTGTGTAAAAGTCTGTTATTTCCATTAAAAGCTGTATTCCAGTTTGCGTGAACCACATTGATTACTGGGTTTTTCATTATATCAAATATATTTTAATTGCTATTACATTTGTGATGTAGCAGAACTTTTAGATTCTTTTCCACAAACATTTGTCTAGAGGCTTTTTTTTCCATCTCTATTTGTGTATCAGGTAAGCCTTGTTTAAGTGTGAAAATCCATGTTTATCCTGTTTTAAAATGCATCCTGTGTTTTCTTTTTGCTTTTTCTTTGGTGTTTAAAAGATGATTCTGTTGATCATTCTTAAGAAAGTCTTTGTGAATTTTAGTGAGAAATACTTATTCTTAAAGACAAAATCAGAAGATATGCAGCTGATCAGCAAAGGTCTGCATCAAATCAAGCCATGGTGCCAATGACTGTGTCTCCCTTCTGCAGGAGCTGCAATTCATCTTTGAACTTCCTTCAGGATCTTATTATGTTGAGCAATAAACCTGCATAGATGAGTATGGGCCATAAAAACAGTCTTGTTGAACTAAAAGCACTAACCTGGAGAACGTGTACTATAACGAAAACATTGACAAATGCATATAATTCATATTTGTATAGGAAGCAAGACACATTTCAGTAGAAGAATACAAAATTCACTTTAAGCTAAGGAATTAGCCTCACAGAGTTGTCACAGGTAATTCTCTGAGGAACGCCTCATAGGACAAAGTAGTTTCTACAGTAAGCTTGAGTTTTAAATATATGGTTTTTAGAGTGTACTTTTTAATTATAGAGAAACAAATTTTTCTACTACTGGAGATAACTGGAAAGACCACTAGGGTATATTTTAGTAAATGGTTTACTTAAAGGGAACCAGCAGCACTGTATGCTCTCTTCAAATCCATGTGAAATGTTCACCTGAAAGATCTGTGGGGACATTGGGCTGTGTTTGACTTAAAATCCTTTAGACATTACACTGAAGCTTTATCTCATCCTGGTAATATATACCTCTACCAACAGCAAGTGTGAGTAGGTAGAGATTGCAATTTTCAGTGTTGAAAAGACATTAATAGGAATTTAGGGATGATCCTATGCAGTCTGAATTATAAATAATTAGTTTCAATTACCTAGTTCTGTAAGACTCTTTTGGAAATCAGATTGGGTCTCTCTGCTCCAAATGATTTGGGAATTTGGTGGGGTTTTTTTAATGTAAAGCACAACCAAAAAAGCCTAACTTCTCTGAATCTGTCAGCACAACTTTCTGTTACTAGTAGAGTGGTATGAATAGGTCAAAATGCAATATGGTACGTGTGCATACAAAATATCTGTGGAAGTGAGCATAGAAGTTAATATCCTTAAGTTATTCCATCTCTTGCATATATGAATATGTATAAACCCATTTCAAACCACAACTTTTTGCAACTATTCCTCTAAACTAGCTGAGTGTAGTTGCCTAATGTCAAAAATTCTGCTAGATTCCTCTGCAAGTTTATGAAGTTCAATAAGAGCAAAAAGCAATGATTTCTAGATCTTCCAAAATCATTATAAATAAATGAGATTGGAAGAGCTTTTCAAACATGACCTCTAAATGTAATTCTCATATAAGGAATCCTCCTTCTTTTCCAGGCAAAGACATAATTCAGAAAAATAATACAAAGGTCATAAGAAAAATGTTCTTTTCTAGAAAATGTCACTGGATACAGAGGGAACAACACAGGATTGGAAGGAATTTCCTCATTTCTTCTGCTGTGCAGTTTCTGAAGATTTTATTTGTTGTTGGCTTAAAGGTTTTGATTTGTTTTGTTTTTTCTTTGTAGAACACATGGAGAAAAGAGTTCTTTCTACTTCAACCCCCTCTCTCCCATACATGTACAAATACATACACATACATATAAACAGAGCAAATCTTCTTCATCTTGTCCTCTCGCTTCTAAAAAAAATGTTATCAATGGTTTGTCAACATGTTTTTATGAACGTGATGTCATTGAAGCTCTGTCACTTGGAGTACTTCTGCAAGTTCCTTTCAAAATTATAGGTAGCAGCTTGGCAAATAGGAAGGGTAGTCTATTACAAATTTGTTGCCAGAATAGTCTAGAGCAGGCGTGAACACTAAGGCGGTGTGTGCCTGGTGGCATTCAATAGGCTTCTCTTCACAACACTTTTTCAAAGCAAGAGACTACTTTTATCTCCATTTTATATGCAGAAGATAAAATAAGGCTTAGCTTGCCTGACTGACAAAGCAGCCTGGGTCAAAGCAGAGAACTGGATCTAGCCTCAGAGGGCCTAAGCTCTAACCTGCAGTCATGTTGCAGTGGTAGCACAGCAGGACTGTCACCTGATTAATTTGTCAGCTGAGCAAGTTTTTGCATCAGGATCCATCTTATAAGACAAAGGACATTTTAATTCTGGGCTTTTAAGTTAAATTTGCAGAATGGTGCTTGATTGAGACAAATGACACCATTGGTCAGGAAATTCTGCCATATTGAATAAAGTACCAGAGAGACTAGTCTTTGAACACAGCAGCAGTCTGAGGCTTCAAAACCTTTTCTTTCTGCCACGAACTGTAGCTGAGAAAATCTTTTTACTTTCCACTGCATCAGTTCCAATATCTGTTTCCTGCATTTGCAGAGAATCATTGAATGGCTTGTGTTAGAAGGGGCTTTAGAGATCATCTACTTCACATTTTCCTGCCATGAACAGGGACACCCTCCACTAAAACAGGTTGCTCAAAGCCCCATCCATCCTGGCCTTGAACACTTCCATGGATGGGGCATCTTCTCTGGGCAATCTGTTCCAGTGCCTCACCACCACTCACAAAGAAGAATTTCTTCCATATACCTAATCTAAACATACTTTTTTCAGTTTAGACCATTCTCCCTTGTCCTGCTCCCACATGCCCTTGTCAAACGTCCCTCTCCTCCACTCTTTCAACCCCCTTTAGGTACCAAAAGCTACAAGTCTGTCTCCAGCTTTCTTGTAGCCTCCTTTAGGTAATGGAAGGGGCTATGTAGTGCCTCTGGAGCTTTTTTCCAAGCTGAACCACTCCAAATTTCTCAGCCTGTCTTCATGGGAGAGGTGACACCTCCTTTCTGAAGCTGTTTGTGAAAGAGCTAGATTCTACTGTCAGCAGTGGAAGTATATTTATATAGATGTGAATTTCATGAAAAGAGTTCAGGTTCCTTCATTGTCACTTTTATGTCCATATTCCTTAGCATTTATATTCAACTCAGTGTCTGTTTTCTCACGTTACAAACACTGGTCCTTGTGTCTTCTGAAAAGTACATAGCAAGAGATGCTTTTTAATTTGTCTTATTAGGATGGGATTGATCTAATCTGTTTTGCAAAAAAAGATTTCTTCACCACAATTCTTGGTTAAGCAAGAGCAGTTTTCATGGCAGGAAAGCCTATACAAAAAAATATTTTTCTGTAGAATAGAAACTGACATGCATGAGTGTTGTCTGTGATAATCGTAACTGTCATTTACATGCTGCTAATTTGTGAAGGCCACCTTACTGAGAGATGATGTTGATGCCAGTAGAAACTTCCATCACAGACTTTTTACCAGTTTCAACATTCTGCCATGTGCTTCAACATTAAAAATAAAAAGATCATATTTAAAATTTGAAAAGTTTTTAATGTTCACGTTTTTTCTGAATAGTTGTTTAACCACAATAAGAAAACAAAGGGAGATTTTTTTGTCTCCTCAAAGTCTCTGACATGGAGTGTTAAACTGCTTAAACCATCTGTATTACACCTAATCAGAGCTAATGTGCATCTCTCAGCAAGATATTACAAGAGGAGATGTTGGAAAATATAATTTTTATTAAAAAGAGTGATACTTGATTTGAGTTATTGTGAAAGAAGAAAATTAAAGTGAAAACACACCTTTTGTGGACCCTTGTTTAAAGTGACAAATATCTTACCTTCAAAAGTACATAGAAATGTGCAGTCTGATTATGTTTATGAGAAATATTGAGCTCTACTTAATGTACTGGTTTTGAAGGCTACTCTTTGAAGAGTACTTTTATATCATCCGAGTGTTGAAATATAGCCTTTGAACACACTGAAATAAATAAAAGGGACCCCACTGACTTTTCGTATGCTGAAGCGCTGCAGACAGAAAATTATAAACCTCAAGGACCCTCCAGAACATATCCTTTACTTGTCTTCTGACGGCACAGGGATAGTCAGCTTTCATTTTCTCTCCTTCCCTTTGAACTCAGGGAACTCTGTTGCCTTCTAGCCTGTAAGCAGATAGCTTTTCCCAGATGGTAGAGTGATGTCTGAGCTCTCCACAGGTTTAACATTCACAAAGCAGGATTTTATTGTGTTGGCAGCACAATAAATAAAGTGGAATAAAGGAATAAAGTGGAGACTATAGCAGAAGAGCTGCCATGCACGCAAGGGCCTGAGCATTGCTCTGGGGGACCTGCAGTACACAATGTCTGCAAACCAGGCCACGTAAGCTCAGAGAGAAAGCTGGCATGGAGAAAATGGGGGAATCAAAAATAAAAAATGGTGCAGAGCTAAACACGTAAATTAAACCGGTCAAGAGCCCTTTAATGTATGCACATAACAATTTACATTGGCCAAGGAAAATCTGATGCTGGAAACAAAGAAAATGAGACTGAGAAAAAAGCAAAATAGAAAAAAAAAAATGTAATTAAACATAGCAGATTTACACAGCTGGTACCAATCAGATCCCAGCCTAAGTCCCATAAATATTCTCAAAGGATATTCAGTAACGGATATATATAAAACCTAAAAAAATCCAGGAACTCCTGTGTTCATGTAGACTGTTTGGTGTGTTTGTGAGCCTGTTTTTTCTATACATGACCTAAATGACTGGAAATACAAACTTGTGTGACTGTAGTAGCTGCCCACAAAATATATCTACAAAAGCTTTTCTGACACAGCTTTTCTGACACAAGTTCTGAAAATGTGTGTCAGCACTGATCTTGGCAGAGGTAGCATTTCACTATAGGAAATTGCAGTGATGCAAAAAGCAGCTTATATCTGTTTTATATGTGTATGCAGAAAAGGCTGCACACTGAGTTCTTCTCTAACTGTGCATTTCACTCAAGCTTGTGATATATTTGTGTTTTAGAACACCTGAGAATATGAGATAAAATTGCTTTGCAGAATATGTGCTTTGAAAACTTAACTCCTTCCTCCCCGTCCCCTGTTCTCAACTATGTCAAGCATTCTCACTTTTTTTCTTCTCACATAAATTGTTTTCCCTCAGGGAGCTCTCAGTTCATTAAAGGATTTGCTACTTCTCACATTAAAATCAGCACCAAATTTCTTCTGGCTTTGGTGAAAACCTGTACTTTGTTTTCCTTTAAATGAATGCTTTACCAGTTCTTTAGAATATCTACTTTTAGACATACACGTATCTCACCTTCACAAAAAATTGCCCATTTTCTCAATGTCAAAGAACAAACTTCTTAACTTAGTATTTAATTAATATTGTCTAATGTGCTCAGATGAAACTCCACTTGGAGAGTTTCATTCAGTTCTGGGGCCTCCCAGCATGGAGCACATGGATTGGCTAGAATAGGTCCAGAGAGGGGCCAAAAAGATGGTCAGAGAGCTGGAGCACGTCTCCTGTGAAGACAGACTGACACAGTTGGGGCTATTCAGCCTGGAGAACAGAAGGCTCCATGGAGACCTTGCTGTTGCTTCTCCAGTACTACAAGAAAACTGGAGAGGAACTTTTGACAAGGGCATGTAACCATAACACATGTAGTGGTGATAGATTTAAACTGAAGCAGAACAGGTTTAGATTAGATTTCATGAGGGAATTCTTTCCTGTGATAGCGGTGAGGCACCCAACAGATTGCCCGGAGAAGCTGTGGGTGCTCCATCCCTGGAAGTGCACAAGACCAGATACAACAGGGCTCTGAGCAACCTGGTCTAATAGAGGGTATCCCTGCCAATGGAAGGAGGATGGGAATGAGATGATCTTTAAGGTCTCTTCCAACTCAAACCATTGTATGTTTCCTTCCAAAATTGTTAATGGGAAAGAATGTATCTTTGCTAAAGTTGACTTTTTTCACACAATAACCTGAAAAGGTCATCCAAACTAGTGTCAAAACAAATGTAAGTGTTATGGTTCAGTGCCAGCATAACACAAAGTTCTGGGAGATCGTGAAATATATTTTTAAAAGGTAACATGAATATAAAGAAAGCCATCAAAAAAAAGAGACAGGAATTTTATTTTCACCAGTTCACACACTAAATTTTACTATGTATTTCATGGTGACTCTAGTGAAGTTTTTTTTGTAGTGAGAGAGAAGACTATCAGAAAATCAGAGTTGGGATGGCTGAGGCTTTGCTCCTGATGTCTGATATGTAGTTGAAAACAGGGATTATAGCTGGGTTTTGGAAGCTATTCACAAGAGGTTGCTTGAAAGAGCCTGGGGGAGTACATCAAACACTTCTTGTTTGCATTTTAGTCTCCTGGCTCCTAGCATGAAAGAAAGAGTGAAGATTACATGAAAAGCAGTTGTTTGTCACATTTCATCTATATGGCAACTAGGAATGGCAGAATTGAGACTCTGGAGAGCTAAGGCAAATTTCTACACATAAACTAAATTCAAGTACTTGATCTGCTCTAAAAAATATTAAAGCCTTCTAAAGTTTTCCTACTTTTATCCTAGATCAAGAGCCTATCGTCTAGTCTTACTGGCATTGTTGGCTGGTTTGCATCGATAATATTCCACATATTTAAGATCTAATTTTCTCTCTTCCTTTTTTTTCCGTCACTTTTGTGCACACTTATCAGTTTTTACTCCTCAGTGACATTGGTAGAATCTTCACAGCAAATTCTACAGAAGGCATCTTCCTGCATTGTGCCCATACTGCTTCTGAACCTTTCAAACAGCATCTGAGTAACTCATCCTAGTTCTTACTGGACACCTTGAAAAATGTTAGATTCTTTCCCCTCTGTAATAATGGTCAACACATCGTTTTCCAGAGCAGGTTTTTCCCCAGACTTTCTAGATGATTAAAAATATGGTTAGAAACTTGAGAAGATCACCAAATTAAGGTGATAATCCAGTGGAGTTTAAGGTAAAGGTTGGTAATTTTGTGGAATGTACTGGCTGATGCAGACACTTGTAAGAGTTGGAAATTGGATGTTTGGATACTGGATGTTCCGATACTGGATGTTCCTTTTAGTCGTACATCTCCCCAGAAATCTCACCATAGAGACTAAATCTTGTCATAAGATTGAATTTATGCGAGAATACAATATAACATTTTTAGTGTTTTCATGTGCTGGTTTTTATCCAGTGGATGACAGCCTTCGTCTGTTAGCATTTAAAATGCATTTTCCTCTGCTGTTTTGAAAGTTATGAGAGTGAACTTGGTGTGGTGCTTATCTCTTGCTAAGACTGTATTCTGCCATCCTTTGCATTTTATAGTGCCTTTTACGTAATTCTGGTCACTTCAGTCACAAACTTGCCTGTTAAAATTTCCCATGGAGATACCTGTCATAGCAGGGTTTAGGCAACTCTCTTTCCTCAGCTCTATATGGAGATTTAAGTTTCCTGCTCTGTCTTTTCTGACATTAGGTTGACTGCAACTAACATTTAAACAAATTATAGTCTTCTGCTTAGTCCTCTTTTTCTTCCCATGCTTTGTACATAGCATTACAAGGAAATACTTTGAGTGATGTTAGATACTACTCTAAAGAGCTTCCTACACATGGTGAAATCCTTATCTCCTAGAACTTGCTAAGCTTATTGTCTACTGACATGGTCATAATTTTTTCACCCCAGAAGATTTTCTGCTGTCTTCTTCCAAAAGACCAAATATTGTGCAAAAATAAGAATCATGTTTCTTAGTAAGAGCTATTCTATATAACCCTAATAATTTCAATTTTTTTGCTTAGAGGGATTGTTTCTGACAATCTTGGTGACACTTATTTATTCCGTTGCAAACTTAATCTTTGTTTCTGCTTTTGCAAATTCCATGCAGGCAGAATTTTATCTTTAGAGGAGATTGTTAAGTGTAAAGATTTGAAATTCAAGTAATATTCTTGGTATCTGGACTTCTTAGAATGCACCAGAGACTCATTATCAATCTGTGTATGAGTGTCATCAACATGAATGATAAGCACATCATTTACTTGTTGATCCTGCCCTGGTTAATTGCACCAGGGAATGAGGTACTTTGAGTAGGGGAAGGAAGATATTGGTCCCTATTCAGCAAGGAAGTTTACTCCCTTGGGTTTTTTTGTAAGTAACTGACTTACAAAATATAAAATAAAAAATGTGAAAACTGACAATATTTTTTCTGTCTCTGGCAGTACAACGATATTGCTTAAGAGATTTATATCATATATTTTTGGTGTGCAAATGCCCAGAGAATGTCCTTGTAAATGTAAAAAAAAAAAAAAGAAAGGAGTTAAACATAATTTTCATTTATGAAAAAACATAGAAGATGAAAATTTTGATCAATTGTAGTACATGTATAAGACTCAACAGTGTTTAATTCTTGAAATTGAAAACTTGCTTACTAAATTAGTTCAAGACCTTGAACAGATTCCATAAAACAAAGTGCTAGTAGCTATTACCAACTATGTACGGTGTGCTGTAATTCTGTTTTAATAATGCTATTAATATTCACCAAGGTGAGCTGTGTTGAGTGTTCTTTGTAATATATGTATTAGATATTACAATACCCACTATGAACAGACCAAAAGGAAGTAATTATAATAAAGCTTGTTAATTTAGCACCTGCACTCAACTTGTCATTCGCATTGCCTTTAAGTTATAATATTGAAAATAGAATTCATGTTACCAAATTCAAAGGGTTATGATGCTATCTAGAAAAATGTCAGCAACAAAGTAAGAAGCATGCAGGAATTGATTCACAGACTTCATAACTGGTCCTGTATCTGCATTTTTTAATGTATATGGGTACTTATGGGAAATAATAGTATCTGTTCTGTTTCAGTACTTTAGTTCTAATATCTTATTGTTTCGGTTTTTTTTTAATTCCCCCTTGAAAGCCAATGCCAATGTCAGCTTAAAAAGGAGACATTTTAACTGTATTCCGGATTCCCACCAAAGATGTTTACATGGAGACCCTGCTGCTGGGTCCTGGAAGCCATCAACTCTGAAAGGAGTAAAATCTCTATATAATTGGTCAGGCTAAGGTCTGTCTGGTATCTACATCTTGACTCTACTGTAGTGAAGGAGACTTCTTCAGTTATTGCAGAGACAGAAGTGGAATAGGAAAGAGACAGGAGGGAGATAGCCAATATTCAAGGCTACAGAAACCTGCAAATAGAAATTGGATTTCATCCCTATCCCAAAGTTATAAACTAAACTAATTTTTTGAATACCCAACAGGATTCCCAAAATCTCATTTGCAGGAGTGTTGAGTATTTGCAGTTAAAATGGAAAACAATGCAAACAACCTTTTAAATATGTTAACTGCTATATGCTATTGAATTCTCTGAAAATCCCAAAGTTTCGACGTTTTGACTTGGGCAGTCAGAGTTGACGGGTAACTTTGACTTTTCTTGCTAAACTTCAATACTAAATTTTAGAGATTCTTCTTCTGTTCTCACAAGAATGAAATATGAACGTGGGATTCTTACGTACAGTAGCAGAAATTGCATTGAACGTATGCAATATTAGATAATTGAATATAGTTTTAATACTGAACCCTAAGTAAAGCATGGGCAGAACAACAAGGAGGAAATAAATACTGAACCTTAAATATTTATGTAAATATTATGTAAATACATAACAACATTTCAGTGAATCAAATAATTCTTTGAAAAAAAAAAAGGATATTATCTTCAACAAAAAATATCTGTGTTGAAATTGAAAGTGTATGTCCGCTTGTGTGAATCAAGATTGTACCGTCAATTTGAATTCTAGATTTTAGTATTTTTGGGTGTTTGAAACTGCAAACTTATAATTATTCTAATGATGTTGAATATAAATTTTGTAGTGTTATGCTGTGGGATGACTGGCTTGTGAATAGAATAGCTCTCTCTGCAAAGGTAATAAAGTATCCTGCTGAAGGTTGATCTATAACAACAGCTCCTATTTCTTTGCTTTACTCCAAGAAATTTAGTTAAATTAAATATCTTCAGGAGAAGTGACGGAGACTTTCTTACATATTGACAGTGCTGGTAATAAGAAACTGGGTGACTCCAGCTGGCTAAATTAATCTGATATCAAAAGTATTTTTATCCCACCTAAATCAGAAAGTCTAATGTTCAGAGAAGGATACAACCCTTCACTGAGAGACCTTTTTGTTTCTCTATGTCTTCTTTTCTCTCTTAGGAATCACAATTATTGTTTCTATTAAATTTCTGTGGAATCATCCCCATAGTTTGCAGGAGGGTCTGCTGGAGCAGACCATGCCACACAGTAACTTTCTCTGCCAGCAAAGTAACAAGATGGGACTGCAGGGTTGAACCCAAGGCTGCTATGGCACGCATTGTTTCCTAAGGTTTATAAGTTGCAAGCAGTGTTTAATTCCTTTTAATTTCCTTCACATTCCTTTTGATATTTCTAATGTCTCCATGCTTAATAAATCAATAATTTGATTTACTTCAGTAATAATAAAGCTATACTTGAAGCAACCTAAATCTTGGCTGTGTGTGTTTGCATTGGATATAGTCTATAGTTGCAGAATTATTTATTAATTTCCTTCTTTGTGTGGTAGAATGATGATTCATAGCTGCATTACATAAGATAGTTTTGGGGAATATTTCATATGCAAACTCTTTCTTTTAACCACAATATAGATTACAGTAAAAAAAGACCCTCTCTAAAAATTGCTGTAAAGTAAAAAAAAATATTATATTTCACTTGTCATGCAGGAGCCTTCACAGGAGATGCTCTTTAATTTAGTCCTTAACTCACCCAGTTGTGCATGAATATTCTAAGACTTTATACATTAGTAATATGTAAAATAACACTATCATCTAAAAGCTTTGCAGTACCATAGGTATAGCAACACAAGATGAGCTATTCTTATCCTTACCTTTGTCTTTCAGGTAGCCAACTGAACAGCTCAACACAGATTTTTTTTTTTTTCTGTTGTTGAAATATGATTCACAATAGCAGCATATGTTCAATGCACCGTGTTGTTTTCACTCCTTTCACATCCATGCATCCAGACAAATCATGATCCTTGGCGCCCTGTACTCCAGGACATCATGTTGTGTTACGTGCAGAAAAACAGACACAAGTATGTATGATACTCTTTGGAGAATAGGTAGTGATTCAGAGGCTTATTTTTCTTTTGACACACATATATGTCATAAAATATTAAAGAAAATCCTGCTGAATGGTTTTACTGCAAATGCAGTTAATGTGGTGGCAAAGCTAATCATAGTAGATAATTTTGAAATCTATTTGTCCTTATCAAAGGACAAATAGAGTTTCATTTCCAAGCCAACTGCCAGCAGTTGTAATTGGAAACCCTGAATTTATTCTTATTACTCTAACTACTGTACATTTCTATTGTGAAGGAACCTGTCCATGGTTCTTGTTCTTGACATGTGCACATCAGAAATATAGTTATTTTCTGCCCCTGAGAGCCTATAACTGGAGCAGCAGAAAAAGGAGGCATGAAATGGAGAGCCAGGAAACTCACTGTATTAAGAAATCCACTATGATTCAGGTAATGAGCAACTACAACTGTGGCAACAAATTTATCACCTTTCTTTCAAAGCCCTTTACTGTGTATATGGATGTCTTTTTAATGATAATGGTGTTTTTATGCAATTATGAATTAAAAATAGTAAGCTCCGGAGTGTCTGGAAATATTCTCATGTCGAATAAGGGTAGCAAGGAAAAACAAAGCAAGAAAACAGTTTGCTCTGTGAAAAGATTTTTTTTACATCCTACTCCCTTATTAGGAATAAACCTTAAGTGACTGGTTGTGCTGGTAAAGGTAATTTTCTGCGTAATATGTGCTGTGAAGTGGTTTTGCACTGGAAACAGTATTGATAACACAAGGATGTTTTTGTCACTGCTGAGAAGCATTCACACAGAGCCGTGGTCTCTGCTGCCCCTCACCACATCCTATCAGCAAGAAGATTGGGGGTGTGCAAGGAGCTGGGAGGGAACACAACCAGGGCAGCTGACTCCAGCTGACCCAAGGAGGATCCCATACCATATGGCATTATGCTCAGCACATAAACCAGGGGAAAAGCTGGCCTGGAGCCACTGCTCAGGAGCTGAGTGGGCATCAGCTGGTTGGTCATGAGCAATCGGTCTTCATTTGCATGACTTGTCTTCCTTGACCGTTTTTTCCTCCTATTTTGTTATTGTTTTTGTTATTTTCCTTTTTGTTACAATTTTATTATCATTTTATTTCATTTTATTTATTTCTATTACTAAACTGTTCTTATCTCAGCCTGCAAGGTTTCTCGCTATCACTCTTCCAACTCTCATACCCGTATCTTGATGGGTTCAGAGTGAGTAAGCAGGTGGAACTCTTAACTATCAATTGCAAGCATTTAGTATTTGTGTAATGTTTGTGGTTTGGGTTTTTTTTTCATTTCCAGGGAAAGTCAGAACAATAACCTATTGTTAAATCGGATTGTAATAACTCATTCATTGGTCTTATGAAAGTTTGCAAGCACTGGATGAAGCCCCAAGGTGAAGGTATCTAAAGCAATGGTGTTTAGGGAGAAAGTTGAAATCATTATTTGTTTTTTTTTTTCAATGATACTTCAATCAAATAATGAGAGTGGTTAGATTTGTGAGGCTGATTTTTTTTTTTTTAATGGACAGAGATAATACTGAAGAAAGTAGTCTTAAAAAGTTATGCAGCTCAACTATAATTTATGTCTTTGAGTGCAATGAAGCCATACATCTAGCTTTGTAAGTAATTATTTGTTTTACGTTATTCTCTCCCCTTTGCCACAGCTGCCTTTTCCATTCCAATGCAGCTACTCCTCCAGACTACAAAATCATAATGAATCTCTATATCATACAGAGTTTGGAGGACTTATTCATTTTTTCTGCAAAAGTTAAATAAAGTACAAAACTTTCAGCCCATCAATCCTTTTGCAAGCTGTCCAAGGTGACATTTCATTAGTGCAGTTTGTCAGTGGATAAATTGTACACCATGCTCTGAAGAAAAGGTAGAAAACATCCAGTCCTTTTTCATTAGACCCATCCAAAGCTGAACCACTGGAGATTACACACAAAAAGCACATAAGACAGAAAAAATGCTATTCTGTCTATAAACTGCATTAATCATTCATTTCCTTCTGAGTGCTTTGAGTCACTGCCCTTTCTCTGGTTAGGCCCAAAACTGGCAATTTAATTTTGAGCTGCATGACAGATACATTTCAAGGAAAATCACAGATATAATGACTCCTGCCAAGCTTGATAAAGTCCTCATTCGTCAATTAAGGAGCTTCCAATAATGCAAGATGGATAGAGCAAAATGGGACCAATCACATGATAATATGAGCAGAGTTGGGTTTGCCAGGATTTTCCTCCTCTCTCTCTCATGCATGCACATGCACATATTCCCCAAAACAAACACACACACACATGCACGCCCCCTCACACATGTTCCTCTAGTTGATTCTGGGAATAGAAGTAACTTGTGGGCTTTGATTCACTTGTATGAACTAATTACCTAAGGGACTGGGATTACTTTGCTGCTACACTGATGGTGACTGTCAAAGAGCTGACCAAAGATAATAAATACCTGGTTAGTCACTCATGTACTGCAGTGTCAAGATGATTTTTTTTCACGGTAAATTTTTACAGGCTATGCTGAAAATCAGTGTTCTAATAAAAGTGAGCTATGTAAAGAAATAGCAGTGCAGCAAAATCTAATGATTTGGTGGAAAATGTGCTACATAAACAAGTGATGCTCTGACAGTATAGAGGAGACACAGTGTGATAGTTTAAAGACCAATTTAAATTAGTGATAAGCTAGTTAGAGGGGCACTGTCAAATTAAAACCATGGGTCTGATACGGTGTTAAGTCAGTGGATATATTAGATATTGAAGAGTCATTTTGCTGCTAAAGGCTTGGCTAAATAGAAAGACATCACTGCTGAGGGCTTCCTAATCAGACATCACTGACAATGTTTATTTTCAGATGCAGCCTAGGATAAGAAAGCCTAGAATAGCCTAGGATAAGAAACCATATACTTGTGCACATTTATGCATAAATAAGTCCTTACAGAATTTTTTTTAAAAGATTTCACACCTAATTTTTCTATTAGATGGTGAGAGTACAAGTATTTCTGGAAGCTCTACACCTGTTTAAAGCATCAAAAATTACTGATTTTACCTGGCATCTTTGATGATAGCAGTAGGAACAGATTCATAAACTTTGCTTTTCTGGTTCCTGCTCCTCTTTTGACTTTGCCCCTTTTCTGCATTTCTAGTATTATAACCTATCCATCTCTACCACTTCCCACTACTAAAAATGGTTTCTTATGTTCCCTAAGAGAAACAACAAGATATTCAGAAGTAAGACATACTTTTCTTTCCAGACATATTTCTCTTTCAGTCACATTTTTCTTTCCAGATAATTTTTAGTAAAATATTCTTGTTTAGGCTAATTGAAAGAGAAGTGGTTAGATGCTACTGGACCACAATGAAAAATCATGAAATTCTGCCATTTCTGCCAGATTCAGAACAGATGTCTTCTTGGATACCTGTTGCCTTGACCTTTCGATGTACTTGATTCCACCTCCAGTGAAGGTTTTTTCTGACATTTGAAGTAAACAAAGCCATAACTCCTCATATTCTTGTCTTCTGTCAGTGTTTGGAGTTCCACCAGAGGAGCAACAGATCATAAACCGGAGTAGACTTATAACTTGAAGATTCAAACAAAGAGTGGGAGAGTACAGAAGGTGGAAAATCATCTATATCCTCTCTTCTTCCACATTTTAGCTTAAGAAACACAGCAATAGATAATGTCCTCATGTCCTAAATACATGCAAACAACCTCCTTTAAATTTTGGCATTTAAAAGCACTAGAGTCTTTCTTTGCAGAGAAATTTTCACTTTGGAGCAAACTTGATCTTTATTTTCTCTAATATTTTACATAATATCTGAAATATCCAGTATTAACACGTACTTTCTACCAGCAGACTTTACTCTCTTAGTTTCATTTGATGATGACACAATTTTTTGACATCACAGTCTGTTGATTTGCCACTTGTGCTTTTACAAATATGCATGAAAATTAACTTCAAAAAATTATCTGTGAAGGCATCAATTTAGTTTTTATATACTCATTAGTTAGCCAACATGTTTTAAAATTTGCACCTGAAAGTGAAAATAGTGATCATGTTGCAAAAGGCTTCCACTGACAGAACATTTTGTAGACCTTCTGCAAGTGAAGACAGCAGACACCCAACAGTAGAATGAAATGGATTACATTGAAAGACTCCATCTTTTCTCAGATTTTAACCTTTTTTTTAGTTATATATGTGCTGATTTTTTACTAAAATATTGCAGATTTTTCTTGTTTTATTTACAGATGATGTTTTAAAACACTTGGAACACTAAGAATACCTTGGCTTTCATGATGCAGTCATTGGGAAGATTACCTCATTTTTTTTATAAATGTCCAGCTGTGCTCTTATGAAATGCATTGTATCTGAAAGACACTCTCACTGAAAAAAAGTGAGAAAGAGACAGCTGGTGTAAATGAGTCCTTTACTGGTCACTGGAAAACCAGTGATATTTAAGGAGTGAAATTCTGTACCAAGCAGCATCTTATAGGTGATTCTCAAGATAATCCTTTTAGAACCCTAAGATGGTATTTTGGACGGGTCTATAAATTTGGGTTGAAAAAATAATTCTGTCATGTTCAAATTTTAGCCTAGGGAATCTCTGGCGGTGTTTGAAGTGCTTTCTGGGAAATGTGAGCACAGAAAATTTTCCATGAGACTTTCCCATCTCTCCCAGAGCTGGAAGATATATTAGCATTGTCTCCCTTATTTTGTCCAGATTTTCCATGTATTTGCATACAGGAAGGCACACAAAGCCTCCTTGCAGCCACGGAACAGTCTCTGGCTGCTTTTCCTCTTCTGTTCTCAGTGGGCCAGGAGACTGCACAGGGATGGGAGAGCATAGTTCCTGCTGTACCGCTCAGGTGGCAAAGGTGGTTATGTATCCCTCAACCAGGAATGAAAAATTTTGGTATATTTCACTCCTATAGAAAACAAATGTTCTCTGCAGACTATTTAGTTTGAAAGTCTAAATTAGACCACAGGTGATACTGAGGAAAAAGCAAGAGGTATTGAAAACTCAAGGTAGTTCCTTCCCACAAGCCTGATTTAGAGCATTTGAAAGTACAGTGGAACCCACTTAACCAAAAAACCTTTAGTCTCCTTAGGAATTTATCCTATAGAATGTGAAAAAGATGATAAGTACCTGTGTAAAATCCAAAACCAGAAACAGAACTGTTTTTTATGTGGGTATGAATATGTAATTTGAGATAATACTATACTTAACATTGTTTAATGAACTGGTTTAGACAAGGATCTTGAGGAACTTGTTTACTTTGGTAAAACCCAAATAATTTTCATTAAATCATTACATTTAATTGTAATTTCAAGGAAGATAAAATCCTTCAAAACAATTTTAAGAGCTTTTATCATTCAATAGGTGGAGCCACTAAATGTCACAATGCACCTCCAAAAATAAAAATAATGTCCCTGTTTGCAAATATTGTTCACAATGCCCTTATTTTTTACCCTTCATAAAATTATATTGGGATCACACATATTTAGTAAAACCATGGTAACTATACAAATATTAATATAAAATCATGGCCAAAACATTTTATTTCAAGATAATCTTTGTTGGTGTGTTCATGAAAAGTTTACTGCACTTATAAATACAAATAAACTATACTACAGATTTATCTCAGTATCTGTACTATAACCCAAATTTTTTTAATGAAATAATATCTTTTATAGTTTCTTCCTAATGAATGTTAGAGTGTTATTTTCTAACTACTCAGATTTTAAGTGTTTCGACCCAAGGCTGCTGGCATTTTTTTACAGCTGTCAATTTGGTTTCTTACCAGATTTGAGAAAATGTTCAAACCATTTCACTACATTTTGCCCTTTGAATTTTTTTCAAAAGAAATATGGCACTTTTACTGGTACTTGATTAAAGGCTTTTTTTATTCCCAATGAGTTTTAATATTTATTGGACCATTTGGACTTCTGAAAATTAATTACTAGTCACAAGAGGTTTGAATATGCTCACAGAAGTGAGTAATAATTTTAAAAATACACTACCAAAACCTTGACTTTTTGCATCTAAGAAGTACAAGTCTGGAGAATTCTAATTTCCTTCTCCTACTGAGACCAGTGATGACATCAGCGAATATTTCAGTAGTTCTGATTTTGATCCTTGCTGAAACACACAGCTTCTAAACAGTGAAAAATAATATAAGAAGTAACTCTTGTTGAATTTACTTGGTTTATTTTATTCCTAGTGGGTTTGATGACCTGTAGTTGATATGTTCCAGTTAGGTATGGATGAAAGGTCATGAAAGCCTAACAGCAGATCTCAAGTAATATACAGAAAAAGTTGAATTAATTATTTTTCCAATAATAGCTCTAAAATCTTTTCATAAGGGCTATATAAGGTGAAACTTTTGGTTTAGAAAGTTTAAATATTCAGCATACCTCAGTAGCTTCTTTGTGTCTGAAAATAAAACGTTTCTTACAACTGTAAACTTAGCTGTTTGTCTTATGACATTTTACAATACCACCCAATTAGCTGAGCTACAGCTGGTAAGTGAAAACTTTGCTTTCATTATGTTTATATTACAATTCCAATAGTCTGCTAGGGAACAGAGATTTGGGTTTATAGTGTGATCAAAGGTGTTAATGCACCACCTGTTCTGTGCCGTAATACTTACTCTGTTTAATGAAATAAATGTGGTGGGAATTCAAAAAGATCATATTGTGTACCATAGATTATATAGGACATCTAAACCGTATACTCTGTTTCTCCTTTGCTTTGTGCTTTTAGCCTCCATTTAGATCTTTCATCTATCTAGAAGATAATGGTAATGATATATTTAAACATAGGTTTGAGAAAATTCTATTTTCTCAGTGTTTTTGCTTTGCTAAAGCAAAGGTACTGGCTAGAAATAAGACAATCCTGACAAATCTTAACATCCTTGTTTAGTTTCTAAGTTCTCACAGATTTTTACTTTTAGAGACTGGTAAGGTTAGGATGTCTAACTCAGTGGTTTGACCGATAATTCCGTGACTAACATTGGTGTTTAAGAAATAAGAAGAACCCCAAAATGCACAGGGTAACTGAGAAAATATGCCCTACATGAAAGTAAATGACACGTCTTTATTTCCTCTCTAGGACAGTCAGGCCTAACATTTGCAATAATACATAAGTTGCAAACACATAGTTATTAAAAATTAATCTCTCCATTAAAATGCCTTTGTGACTAATGGGAAGAAACCCTTGCATACAGTGCTATAAATCTTACTGCCAGCACTAAACCCTTCTAATTATGGGTTAGACTAACAAAACATGATAAAGTTTATGTGTAAATCAGACTAATGTAATTTATTTTTAATTCCATTTTTGGCGTGGAATTAAATAATGCATTTCTAAGGAATACAAATGAACAAGTAGGTGAAAATAATATACTACTCTTCTAAGTATCCTGATATTAAATGGTAGCAGGTGATCTGCTTCTGCTGATTCAGAAAATAAAGAAATTTAAACAAAATCTAGCTGTTCACAGCTACTTACTATCAAGTGACTTAACAATGAAGTTCATTTGCAACTTCATTTAAATTCCCTAAGAGAAATTTTAAAATTTATTTTTAATTCCCCCCCCCTTCTTTTCTGTTATTGCAGCAGATGATTCAGTGCTGTTGCTTTAAATAAACAGGTATGTGTATAATTCAGAAAGATTTAAGAAAACTTTTACCACAAGGTCTTTATTTTGATCTTGTCTATCTCAACTGCAAGCAGAAAGGTTTCTGCTAGTATTTGAATGGTGACAGTTTTTCATTACTAGAATCTTTACATTTTAAAGGAAATGAGAATTGAGAAGACAACTTTTTTTCAGATTTAAGTGAGTCAGATTTCTACACACCTTCACAATGAGGTCCTGTGTGTTGAAGTCTGTTTCTGAAATTCATGAAACAAATTGTTGATGGTTTCAATTATTTTCAATTCTCATCTGTTCTTCAAATTGAAATTCTGTTGTTTAGCATTCTGTTTTTATAAGCAGTAGGTAATGGAGGTTAGGTAGATCACTGCTTCAGAGGATCCTTGAAAACATTTATATCAAGCATTTTCTCTGGTCTAGGAGATTTGTTAGGAATGACCTCTGTGACTCACAGGTTCTGGGGAGTACACTTATGTATTTAGGTCAAAGTTCAGTCATATTTTTTTCTGGTGAAAAAATTTATTTTGTTAACTGTGTTTTTGAAACTAATGATCCCTTACAATCACAATGAATAAAAGTTCATGAAAAAAACCACAACGTTTAAAGAAGTTTCTCGTGTTTGAAGGACAGTTCAGGAAGAAATAACTGCCTTACTAGAACGGTGTGAAAAGTAGCCTGATAAGAAAACAAAATGCCTATGTCTAAAGGAGTTTATGGGAATTAGGGCTTTGTCCCACTGAAAATCAGTGAAATGAATTGCTAATGATAATACTTCAAAAATGCTAGTATTGAGTGCAGAATGCTAAAACTCTGTATGTGTGAGTGAATATGTATGTATCTCAAGAGGAAAACAACAGTTGCCCATTAAATGGTTAGAATATTGGTGATGAGAAAATTATTGAAATACATGCCTTGAAGAGAGCAGAGTTTGTATAAAAACTCAGTAATGATATACTGAAATATTATGGGGAAAAAGTATAATGTAATTGGGTAGCTAAATAAGAAGCTAAGCATCACTCAATCCATCAATGACAGGGCTAGGGTCAATCCCTATTCAAAAACTCTGAAGTAATTGGAAATTCACCGTAAAGTAATTGGTTACTGACACATGTCCAGATTCAATCAAAAGTCAGTAATGAGCCAGGAATACTAGTCTCCTTTATGCATATGTGTGCAATAGTGTCAAGAGTTATAGAGTACATATGAAATACAAGATTTAGTATGTGAAGGCACTACAAAGGAAGGTGAATATTCTTTTATCAAATGGGAATGAACCTTTTGTTTCCGTCTGCATCACTAATTCAGACAGTAGGCAAGTATGTTTTCAGTACCCTGCAGGACCTTAGAGCAGGCATGAGATTATATGCATTTAAGGTTTTAGCATGCTATATAACCTGAACTCCTTCTGCAACGTGGTTACCTGCTTAGTAGTGAATGATGAGAAGGCTGTGGACATTCTTTACCTAGACATTAAGAAAGCCTTTGACCCCATTTTCCAAAACATTCTCCTGGAGAAACTTCTAGATCATGGCTTGAATGTGTGCACTCTTCACTGGGTAAAAAACTGGTTGGATGGCCTAGACCAGAGAGTGATGTGGAATGGAGCAACATCCAGTTGTTGTCTGGTCACTAGTGGGGGTTCTCCAGGGATCAGTGTTGGGTTCAGCCGTGTTTAATATCTTCATCAGTGATCTGGATGAGGCAACCGAATGCACCCTCAGTCAATTTGCAGATGACACTGTGCTGTCAGTAGTGTTGATCTGCTGGAGGGTAAGAAGGTTTTGCAGAGGGACATGGACAGGCTGAATCCATGGGCTGAGGTCAAGTGGATGAGGTTCAACAAAGGTCAAGTTTCTGGGTTCTGCCCTTGGGTCACAACAACCCCGTGCAGCACTACAGGCTGGGGCAGAGTGGCTGGAAAGTGGCCCAATGGAAAAAGACCTGGGAATGCTGTTTGGCATCCAGCTGGGCATGAGCCAATGAGCATTCAGGTGGCCAAGAAAGCCAAAGGCATCCTGGTCTTCAGCAATAGTGTGGCCAGCAGGACCAGGACAGTGACTTCCCCCTGTGTTCGGTACTGTTGAGGCCACACCTCAAGTCCTGCGTCCAGTTCTGGGTCCTTCACTACAGGAAAGACATGAGATGCTGAAGCAAGTCCAGAGAAGAGCAGTGGTGAAGGGTCTGGAACACAAGTCTTATGTGGAGTGGCTGAGGAAGTTTGGGTTGTTTAGTCTGGAGAAAAGGAGGCTCAAGTGACTCTTATCACTCTCTACAGCTCCCTGAAAGGAGGTTGAAGCAAGGTGGAGATTGGCCTCTTTTCCCAGGCAACCAGTGACACAAGGAGAGAACATGGCCTCATGCTGCACCAGGGAATATCAAGGTTGGACATCAGGAAGAATTTTTTCATGGAAAGGGTTTTCAAGCTTTGGAACAGGCTGCCCAGGGAGGTAGTGGACTCACCATCCCTGGAGGAGTTCAAGAAATGACTTGATGTGGCACTTAGTGGGTTGCCTTGACAAGGTGATGGTGGTGATTGGTCAAATGTTGGACTCCATGAACTCAGAGGTCTTTTCCAACCTTGTGATTCTCTGATTCTGTGACTAATAAATTCAAAGCAGCACTTTAGGTAAGGCTTTGCTAAGATCAGCTTTAATTGACTGTTTAACTGGTAAGAAAATGGGTATTAATTTATAAGCTAACTCTCTTTTTGGTAAATTATGAGACACCCTGATATTTCTAAAAGGAATCACATGACACTTTTATCCAATTTTCCAGTTTACTTTCAATGCTTCCACAGAAATTTAAACCCATTTACACTATGAGATTAGATCCCTATAGTTGGCCAAAGAATTTTTTTTCATCCCTCTGTTTCTTTTCACCATTTTACTGAAGAAAAGAGAAAGACCCATTCCAAGTTCTGGGGAGTAATATAAAGTTTCCTTTATTCTCTGTCTTAAACACTGTATTATTGTCAGATGTCCTACTTATTTAGTAGGGACACTAAGAATGTGATTTAAATGAGCTAACCCTGGGACTTTTCAGAAGCAGTACAAAAAAAGAAAACAACAACATACCTAAAAAACATCATAGAAATGCGTTGCTAGCTGCGATGGTGAAAGAACTCACATGTGAAGAAACTCTCCAACCCATACTATTATTGAGAATGTAGTTAGAAACTACAGCTTTCCAACTATTTAGGTCAGAAAAGACCTAAAGAGTCACTGCCCTTTGTGGACTCATCTTCTGCTTACAATATTGCATACCATTGCACAACACCCATCTCAAGAAGAATTGACTTCCTATAGAAGGGACATCTGTGCCAGGGATACAATCATTTCTCAAGGAATTGAGCAGATGAACAGTCAAACAGTGGGACACCTTGTCAATGAAATAAGATCAAACAGAGGAGCTGGATAATACATGAGCTGAACAACACTGAAAGTGTAACATGGGAAGTAGCATACAAGAACATTTCCGAACAGAATAAAGATCAAGAAAAAAAGATGTGTGCTTACAGAGAATGGTAGGCTAGACACAGAGATCCTACAAGCCTGTTTCTTTGTTGTCATTAAATAGTTATTCACACTTTCAAGCCATGCATCTTCTGCCTTTTCCTTTTTTCCCTATCTGTCAGAAGGAACAACTATTAAAGAAGAGATATATTATTTGTGAAGCATAACCCTTGTACAGATTCTGGCTTAGTGAGGAAGGATATCTTTTGTAAAACAGATAAAAACATCAAGAATGTTGTATTCTTTATACACTTTTTAGTGAACTCCTAATAATAAATCACTACTTCTGCTACCCAACACATTCAAAATGGCTTAATATTGCTCAGCTGCAGCAAATAAGTTCAGTGGGGTAGCAGAGCATGATAATTGAGATATTATTGAAAAATGGGGGTCTGAACTCCATGACTGAAGAAGTAAAGCAGGCTACAAAATGTCCTGCCTTGAACGGAATTAGTTCCACACAAGTGAAACAAACAAACAAACAAAAATCAAAAAAGCTCCACACCCAACTGTGATGAATATCCTCCTAAAGGTTGTCACCAGGCTTTGGGTCCGACTTTAAGTGAAGAGAAAATGTCACAGGTATGTTGAGTTCTAATTTGCTAACTCTAGGAAAAAGAGTTAGTTGGATGTAAAGCTGAGAACTGGGACAAAAGTGGGAATAAGATCATGAAATATTGGTCATGTAGGCTGTCAGAAATTGCTATTTGTACCCTTCTGTGCTAATATATGTCTCAGTTTATGCCTCTCAGAGGCATACAGAACATTTTCCAGAAAACTTTCTGCACAGCTATTTTGGCATTGCTTGCTAAAGATCATTTTCTCTGCAAACATACCAGTAAAGAAAGGAAAGGGAAGGAAAAGCTGAATGAAACTGTGAAGAAAAACTACTTCCTGTAGCAAAAAGACAGAGGTAATTTGACCTCCTACCAATAACATTAGTTCTCAGATTTTGCCACACAATTATGACCACGTTAGATGGTTGAGGAAGGTTTTTCGGCCCACTTGTGGAAACTGAAAGTTGTACAACAATATTGACGGCACTAGACACTTTTCTGTGCTTCCTTGGATCACATTGGTCATGAGCTTGAACAGAACAGATTTTTGTACTGCTTTAGAATGAAAAGTCGGCTGTCATGCTTTGATGTGAGTTACAGCATATCTGTACAGCAAAATACAGTCTTTACAGTATAGTCATGAGAACCATCAAAAAAAAGGTTGTGATATAGTTTCTTACCTGACAAAGTGTATGACTAGACTGTTGATTACCATTCTAGTTAATATTCGTGTTACTTCTACTGCTGCTGCAGTTGTCCTGTTGCATCAGCCAGCAAAAATGACAGAGACAGCATCTCACAGATTTATTGTGGTCTTGGCTTTAGTACAAAGGCTCAGTTTAAAATGTTTGAGACTCTGGGTGTAATTAAATTGTGGATTAGATTAAATTAGTATCTCGTTGACTGTGAGAGACAATGGCAAGTTACCTGAACTAAGTCAATTAAGCGTCTCAGTATTCGTTCAGAGGAAAGTGTTCATATTTTAACGTGAAATCTATGACTATGGAATGCCACATAAAAATTATAATAGATGATGATGATGTTTTTATCTCCTCTGCCTGCTTTTTCTTGTGTCTGCTTCTTCTGCTGTGTTGCACAGTATCCTGACAACCATTTCATTTTAAATTTGTATTTCCATTTTAAGTTTATCAGTACTGAATTTAAAAATAAATACACTGTTTATTAGAGAAAATCAGAAATACAGAAATTTTGTCACGAGATGTAAAGAAGGAAAAGGCAGAGAAAAATACCAATTTGACCCCATAGGAGCCTTTTCTTTCCTTTTGAAAGCACACATATATTTTTTTCTCCATACCACAAATTGGCTTCTTAAAAATGAAAATGAAATTTTCATTACTATATCCTTACTTTAAAAAACTGTGACCTTCATCGTAATCAAATTTCTTTTGATACTCAATACTGGTTTTAGGGGCTGCTCCTGTAAATGTACATGTGAATAATTTTACCAATACAAAGTAGAAGTGCATTTTGTAAAGGTAGTGCTCTGCCATGTGTCTATATTTCTTAGAGCTGTTTTATAAATGTGTGTTCTGAATACATACTTTACAGATAACACGTATTGTCTGAATTCATGAGCCTTGTTTTTAAAATTTTTCAATAAAGTGCATCAGTTTCTACAAAGTCTGTAAGTGAAATGCATTTTATTACCCTCTGAGGAACACATATTGCTTATGTCCCAACTCAAATGCAACAAACACATTCAGGAGAAAAAAAGCTAATGAGAATAACTGGTGGTATTCTTAATTTGTTTGTTTTAGTTTAGTTTGGTTTGGTTTTTTGTCTTGTTTTGTTTTGTTGCAATGCAACCTGAACCACCCTACTGCATTATGTGGTCAATTTTGTGACAAATCCTCACTTTTGAAATATCTAGATGATGTTTTACATTTTTTCCTCTCTTTATCTCAAAGTATCACAACCTGCAGTATTAGGGAACATGGCAACTGGACCAAATGGCCATGTTTTGTGCAGTAAATCTACACATGGCAGTAAGTCTGTTGCATCCCACATGGCATTGTCCTGCCCCACACATGTGTGTACTGAAGAATTTTACAGCATAGTGTGAGAGGTCTAAGATTTCCTGAGCACCTGCATGTTCACAAGTATATTTTCCTTCCTGATATTCCCTAGAGAGTAATTGTAGAGTGCTAGCACAATACCATGGAGTGTTTCATCCTGTCTATAATCACAGCACAGATGTTAAGACTAGACCTCATGCACAACCTATACAAAGGAAGTTCTTTCTGGTCCTAGGATGGGTCAGTCTGCATTGCGTAGTTAAATCTTGGAAACCTCCCACCTCCTCTCCTGGACATACTGTTCCAGTGCTGGAAATTGTTTCACCTAATGTCCAGCCTGACCTGCTCAATCTGCAATTTGTGGTGGGTGTTTCTTGTTGGGTGATCTATTAACAGCAAGTAGAGTCTGCCTTGCATCTGTACTTTTCAAGTAGCCATAGAATGGTATCGTATTATCCTTTAGCCTATACTTCAACAGTCAACAACCACCAATCTCTGTAGGAATTATTCAAATAGTAGGGTAATAACAGCACCAAGGAGAGGAATTGTTAGGCAAGTATAACTACAATCAAATATACAAAATGCAAACTAATGAGCAAACTAAACTTTGCTGGAAATGCAGGTCTGCAATACTGTCTTTTGTATGAAAAGTTTCTACGTGTTAAAGCACATTAACTATATATGTATATTATATATCTTTAAACTCCTTTTCAGAATTATATTCTGAAAAATTTTCTGTACGAAAGAGTAACACTGAGAAACCAAACTGGCACATAATCAACCTAAGTCTGGGTGAGTGGAATGATTTTTACCCTGTGAATGACTCCTGACCTGCATCATGGTACTCTCCACTGCCATCAAGGCACTGGGCCCTATGATGCAAATCAATCTGGTCTAAATAAAGAAAGAAAATCCAGTAAATGAGTTCTAAGTGTTAAACTGCTATCTTGTGAAAATTTGGTCCCTAGTTCTAAACAGTACCACTGAGTAAAAACCAGGTCATTGCAGGAGCAGAAGGTGGTGTTTGCAGCTTTGGGATAGACTTTAGGCACACATCCATTATCTGCCTTCATGACGCTTTCTCAAATTTTCCTAAATACTAAGTTTTTTTGCCACTACAACTCAAGAGTATTATAAGATAAACTACTGAGTTTCACATTCAATCAACCATTTTTTGGTAGTGTATGGTTAGTCACACCAGTAACTTAGAAGGGCTGTGATGAGCATCTTCTCTCCACCCCAGAGCTACTCCATTAAATAAATTCACTCTCTTTATTTAAATCAACCCTTTGCATTTTCTATATTATGTTATCATAAAATATGCAAAATATATTCTTTATAACGCTCGAAGGTTTCTTAATTATAGTGTTTTGGGTTTTCTTTTTTGTAAAACGTATGCAACTAATGGTGCTTTAAGTGCTCTCTGATATTTTGACACCTGTTGTTTCAATTGTTCTCCCATTTGAATTTTTGATTTTTTTTCTCCGTCTCCATGTCCATCTGAAATGTAAGAATAGTTTCTGTTATAGATGACTCAGTTGCCACAGTGTCTTTTCCAAGTTTTTTCCACTGAGAATTACCTCCTTTTCAATCAGAGTATTGGGCTGGCAACTAGATTTTTGCTAAAGCATCTGGATTTTCTGTTAACTGGTTAATATAAAATTCTAAGCATATCTCAAAAGGGATTAGTCTAGAGAAGGTTAGCACTGAAAAATAATATTGTCACATTGTGTATCCACAACCCATTTGATTTTGCATACCTCTGATTCTTATGTTAGATTCTGTTTTGTTTTTGATGTACACGCTTATTCTTATTGCAAACATTTGGTCTTCCCTTGTCACCTGACCTCTGATTGTTTCATAAAGATTTTACATTTTCAATCACAGAATGGTTTAGTTTAGTATTTTTTTCAAAAATGGAAGGCCAAGCATTTTCAAGCTGTTCTTAAATAAATACATTAAATAACCTGTGTTCAAGTACTATAGTTTTGTGTTAGGCTAACAGGTGAACCCTGAATTCCCCCATATATATTTTATCAGTAGTTTAATTTTGGGAGTTTATTATAAATGTTAATTCTTTCTGTCCTCCTTATTTATTTTTTTCTATGTTTAACTGTACAATTGATTATCTAGTCACTAAGGGGAAATGATGCATTTTAGCTAAATGACAAAAGAAGAGAGAGATCATGTTTTCATCTATGTCTCCAAGACATCCAGTTGGTACTAGACCAGTCTGGTCAACTGGAGCAGGGCTTTAATAGTCAAGTCAAGTCTGATTCATGTGGGTGGTGTTTATGGTTAGGTTACACTCAGTCACGTGGCAGTTTTTTGATAACACAAATTACCACTGCAACAGGTTTGAGTCACTTGTCTTCCTAGACTTGAGCCTGGATTCATTTGGGGCGTGATCTTCTTTTTGCACAAACTTGATGCTTCCGTCTGTGTGGATATTGTTAAGCAGCACGTATTTGTTGAAGAAGAATGATGTAATAGTAATGTGTAGACACAAGAATTTCTTTAATTGCTTTGCAATCACTTCTTGGACTCACACAACCCACAGGTGATACTCTTGTAAGCCATTTTCTTCCACCAAGCTACTTACAATGTGGTATCAGAAATGCTGTTCTCTTCTCAGTTGGTCCTGTGGTGCTGGGATTTCTCTCCCTAGCTACAGCCTAAATATAAATTTTTAGTTCAGTCACAAAAAGGAAGCAAGACAGGCAGACTGGTGTTTCCAGGGTTCCTGTTACTGAGACCAAGCATGCAAACTGATCTGTTTATCTGAACAAATACAAAAGTTTCTTACGGCCTGTTGGACCTGAAACAAACCTAGCGGTACATGGTGGTGTGAGAATACACATCCAGTATCACAGCTTAATACATGCAGTGAATGAACCCTGTGGTCAGGTGAAAAAAATCTTACATGAACTGTGGAATGGTATTTGGACTTGACTCTTTAAGGAGAATCAGACTGTTATGCTTATGCACGTACAAAAATGTCTTAAAATTGAAAAAGTGTAAGATAAAAAAAATCTTGATAACTCTGCCTTAGTCCTAATAGGTGGATGGACTGCTCTAATTCAATATGCTAGGACACAAATGCTGAACATCATGATGTTATCTGTACATGTTTAATGAATGCTATTAGTAGGTTACTAATTTTTAATTAATTTATGGAAAAGATTAAGTGACACGCCAGGAATGTTTTTCAAGTTGAGGTGTAATCATACAGGTAAGTAGACACACAGTATATATGAGCAAGGAAGATATATTAGAACGAAGACCTCATTCATTTAAAAAATTGCTTGTATTCACATTTCACGGAGTGAAACCTTCAAAATTCAGTGCATTATATCTGTAAATATATCACAGGAGAAAATAAAGCAGTGAAGTCTTGTTACTAAGGAGTGGATAACGTAAAATACTTAGTAAATCTATAGTGCCAAATATTGCGAGCTGCTATTTCAAGTTCTCATTACTTCATGTGTTATGCAAACTAGCTATATGTTATTTGATGACTTAATTGCTACTACATTTTTTTTCTTGATCAGGTTGTAAGACTCTTCTTTTCAGTATTCTTGTCAGCACATAAAACTATGTTAACACTTCACTGTTACATATTTTGTTCTTAATTTACATAGTTAATAAAGATTAATCAGTTTTATTAGAATATCCTATACAAAGGTACTATTTATTTTTTCTATGTCGTGTCTCTATCCAGCCAGCATTCAGTTTTGCTTAGCAATATACCAATGCAGAATACAGCACAGCAGCTATCCCTAAAACTTCAGTGCATATAAAACAGAGAATCACTACATAGGGCATGGGCATAACATGTCATCCAAATACTTGAATGTCCAGAGGGAAGAAGCTGTTTTCCATAGAAATATGGAACTACTGCTTTGTATCTATGGTGGTTTGAACTTAGTTGGAAACCAGTTGGTGCCTGCCAAAGGCACTCTATCACTCCTTTCCTTCCCTAGTCAGGGGAAAGAATGTAGAACAAAAAGATCAGGGGTCAAGGTAAAGACAAGGAGATCGCTCACCTGTTACTGTTACGGGCAAAACTGACTCAACTCAGGGAAATTAGTTTATTTTCTTATCAGTCAAATCAAAGTAGGGTAATGAGAAGTAAACGCAATACTTACAAATATCTTCAATTCATCTGTCCCTCCTTCCTGGGCTTGACTTTGTTCCAGATTTACTCTGACTCCTCCTTCCCACTGGTGCTGGGGGATGGAGAGTGGGGGTTGTGGTCAGTTCATCACACACTGTCTCTACTGCTTCCTCCTCCTCAGGGAGAGGGACTCCTCACACTGTTCCCCTGCTCCAGCATGGGATCCCTCCCATGGGATACAGTCCTCCATTAATTTCTCCATCATGGGTCCCTCTCATGGGCTTCAGTTCTTCACAAACTGCTCCAGTGTGAGTCCCTTCCATGGGGAGCTGTCCCCCAGGCAGTGTAGGTCTCTGACAGGGTCACAAATCCTGGTGGCAAACCCTGAGCCCAGCATGGGGCCGTGTGTACACAGGGCCTGCTGGCTAATCTTGATCCATAAGCTCCTGACTCATCTCAAAGCAAAGCTCTGTGCACTTCCAGTGGTAAATTACAGTAAGGGTCACTCATCCTTCTCACCTTGCCAGAGTCTGCTGCCTAGAACTCACATATCCCTCCATTACAGCACTCTGGGCACTACCTGCTTTTGTATATGAGTAGTGCCAAGAATTTTGATTTGAACTTTTCTTGAAAAAACCCATGTATGCCTTACATGTTGGTATGTTTTCCTGTTTCTATTATGTTTGAATTGTGACCTTAATTGATTTGAGAAAAAATATCTTTAAGACTAATGCCCACACTGGTATTCACAATGATGAAATCTTTTAAAGACTTTGTTGAGAAAAGCCAAATTCATAATTTCATGCAGTGTTTTATTTTAACTCAAATATCATGAATATAAAATTTTGAGGTTTTTATAAACAATGGAACCTGTGAAAAAAAAAGAAAAAAGATTTTCTTAGAAGGTTTGGGTCTTATTTTTAAAGGGTGTTTATTCTGTATGAAAATTTCAGCACCATAAGGCACAAAATGTAGTCCCTCCTAATGTGTGTGTAAGATATGGGATATGAACAATTGTTTAAATTTTGTATAGATCATTACACAGAAGCTGTGGGTAAATGTGTTTACTGTCTGCATCTTTATGAAAGCTGTTCTAGGAGTAAATTTGATAGGTTTAGCCAACAAATATGTAAGTTAGAATGATTTTGAAAAATTACTTCTCCAGAACAATAGGCAATTTCACTGTCTCATTTAGAGAACAGTCAGCAGCTTGCGTCCATTATGTAAAACAGTCAGAAATTTGGCTTCTTTACCAAATAGGCTATAAAATAACTTATTTAGCAAATGAAATTAGAAGATTTCATTTGCTCAGTTTGCAAAATCATCCACAATGTGTAATTTAAATGTGTTTTTAAATATTCTGGTAGAAATAATATGAAGATCTTAAAATTTCCTAAAGGAAACATGGCACCATATCTGCTGAATCACCAGCAGATTGATTAATATTATTGATATTAATCAATAATATCATCTTTCTTTCTTTATAAAGTAATGTTAATAATTTTTTTCTTTCTTATGTTCTAAATAATAGCCTTTGGGATGCACCGACTATCAATTTCCCCAGTGATTTTTACTTCTACTGCCTATCTGTGCACATTATTTCAGATATTACACAGATATACACCTATCGATGTTACTACTTTTTTGCTACTGAATGCAGAGACATAAAAATGTTGCACACATTTTCCTTCTTGCATCCTTTAATCAAATTCTTATCTCTGTATGTGCTGTTACTCAGCAGCAAGGCAGGGTGACATTTTAAACAGTCCTAAGTGATTACAAGATCAAGGCAGATATGAAGATTTATCAGAGACAGAAGAGAGATGGGGGACAGGCTAGGGACATAAACACAGACATCTGTAGGTGAGATTTACGAGGTGTTCCCATTTACTTGCATAGACCATGTGAATCTGCGCTGGCAGGGCTGCTCTTACAACTACAGATGTCCAACAGCAGTCTCATCCCATTCCTTCCCATGCTAGTTCCAAAATGATAATGGAGAACCTTAAAAAGGCAAAGATGTTTCAGTTGCTTTCTTTGAGTAGCTGCAATCTGGGGTTTATTGGAGCAGGTCAGCACAGAGGACACACAAAGACTGCTGAAAATGGGAACAACTCTTATTTTAATTAAAAAAATTGTTTATTACAAAAAATAATTTGGAAAATAACAGCATCTGAATTCTTAAAACCATATAAAAAAACCATCCTGGAGTGCAGGATTAGAGACTCTTGGAGCCAAACTGGCTATGTACCCACAGCAGTAATCTTCAGCGTTGGCTTTACCTCAGCTAATCTGAGGTAAAATTCGCTTAAAATAAAAAAAGGAGAAAGAAAAAAAAACAACCACAAGGTCTCTGAACAGAGATAGGCCCC
>VZTE01001692.1:11599-25547 GCA_013397775.1 Eulacestoma nigropectus
TGGGGATGTGGGGATGTGGGGACGTGGGGACAGGGTGACATTGGGACGTGGGGATGTGGGGATGTGGGGATGTGGGGACGTGGGGACGTGGCTCACGCCCAGCCCTCGGCACAGCTGCCTCCCACCTTGGAATGCTGCTGCTTCCCTCCCCCCCGAGGGCGGGGGCTCGGCACGGAGCACTGGGGAGGAAAATCTCGGCTTGGCACCCGACTAAAGCACCTCGGAGGAGGGTCCCACACAACAGCGACGTCACGGAGCGCTCGGGTTTGGCAAGGACAGGCTTCCTGCTGCTTCGGGATGTGCGGAGGCAATCAGGCACAGGGATCAAAGTGGTCAAAGCTGTTGGAATCCCATCCTGGAGCGGCGATGGCAGCCAGGAGGCCGAGCTCCTCCAGGGTAACACCAGGGCATCCCCCAGCCAGGAGAAGGGATGAAGTGCCCAGACATCCCTAAACACTGCTGGGATGGTGCAAAGCAGGGCCACACCCAGGGATCTTCGGCCCTGAAATGCTGGAAGAGGGATCCCAGAGGAGGCTGGGCCCTCTTCCCTCCCCAGGCAGACACACGAATACCAGGAAGCAGCGCTGAGCTCGTGTGGGGGTCAGAGGGGTCAGCAAGGTTTGATTTTCAACTGTAGGAAAGATTTATCTGCTCCTGGAAGCTGTGCCGAGACCAAGCAGCCCAGGAAGAGGGACAAAACAGGGCATGGGTTAAACTGGGCAAGTCCCAAAAGCACTTGAAGAGGTTTCCACACCTCAGGGCTGCAGCAAGTCACGGGGAAGCTCCCCAGGAGGCCGCTGGAGCCGTGGATTAGAGTTGGACAACTGCAGTAGTGTTGGCTCCTGTCTCTGAGCTCCCAGCTGGCTTTTCCCCACACCCGGAGCCCCACGCCAGGCACGGAGGTTCCAGGGGCTCCCGCTGAGGGCAGGGATCCGATTCCACCGCGGGGGAGGGAGGGAGGGAGGGAGGGGAGGGATCGCTACACGGTAGAAATCCTCTGCTACAGGAGGGAGAAAACCGATTCCCCGGGCCTAGAGGAAGGAGGGTGGCTCCTGGGAAGGGGCAAGGCAAGAGGCTTATCGGAGATCCATCAGCACCACGTCCCTCTCCACTATTGACACGTGGTTGCAGGTCTGGAAGAGAGGAAAAGAGGGGACAGGGGGTTATTCAGAGGTTCCCACAGCTCAGGTGAGTCTCCTCAACCTCCTGACACAACCTGCAGCCGGTGCTTTCCCAGAACAGCTCCTGGATCCAGTTTTTTGGATAACCCCAACTGCTGGCCCTGCCCGGTGCCACACAGCGACCACGGCAGGCCCCAAACACAAATCCCCCCCTCCAACAGCCCTTGGCTGCTGCCTCGCCCTGGTCCTGCAGCCAGGAGCTCTGCACCACACCTCCAGCACCTGGAAAACCTTGGGAAGCTCCTGCACCTCCACTGTGGGAATTGGAGACCAGCTCCTGCCAGGCTGAGCCTCCTGGTCACAGCCCCGCACCTCAACGTGGATTTAATTCAAGCGCATCAACTCCCCACACCGCGGCCCCGGGGGGACTCACCGTGAACAGAGGGGGGTCTTTGGGGTGTGGGTGGAACCCCTTCTGCCGGCAGGACGAGATCTCCTCCAGGCCGTGCTCCGTCAGCTTGAAAAACCCTGTCCTGGAGCAGAGGAACAGCAGCTCTGTAGCTCGAGCCCCTGCAGGCACAGCCACATCCCCTGGGCCCCAGGGAGCACCTTTGGGGCTGCAGGAGCAGAGACTGAGGCTGAGGGACACCCCAGCTCCTGGGAAACTCCTCTCCCCAGCTCTGAACCTCCTGTCAGGGCTGGGCAACCCCTGCCCAGACGCAGCCCCTGGAAGCAGCTCACGAAGCTGTCCGGCCACGTGTGAGCTGCGAGCGGACATTTCATCCCCACGCCAGGATCCCAGAGGGGAAGGGCGTGGTTAACAGCCCAGGCAGAGGGAAAAGCCTTCCCACCCCACACCCAGACTCACTCCTGGTACTTGGGAGAGCACACGATGGCGATGGACTCTGGCAGCATCATCTGGTAGGAGCAGTGGGTGTGCAGGTCCACGCTGGACAGGAAGGCCGTCTGTGTGGGGTGGGTCTGCAACGGGCAACACGGGGACTGCAGTTACTGCAGGCTCGGGAAACTGATCCCAAGGGATTGTGTCTGCCAGGAGAACCTCGGGACAGAGGAGACACAGCTCCCTGCAGGGCACAGGGGACACACCTGCACACCTGCAGTGGAATTCATGGCATCGTGGAATGGTTTGGGTTCCAACCCCGACACCTTCCACCATCCCAGGTTGCTCCAAGCCCTGTCCAACCTGGCCTGGGACACTTCCAAGGATCCAGGGGCGGCCACAGCTTCTCTGGGAATTCCATCCCAGCCCCTCTCCATCCTCACAGCCAGGAATTCCTTCCCAATACCCCACCTAACCCTGCCTCTGGCAGTGGGAAGCCATTCCCTGTGTCCTATCACACTCCTTGCTCTTGTCCTAAGTCCCTTCCAGCTCTTGTAGCCCCTTTTTCTTTGGATTCTCCTAAAACCTGTGCTCTTCTTTTCCACTTGCAGCTGCCTACAAAAGGAGCTCTACATTCCTGCCACATCCCATGGAAAACCAGACCTTTAAGCCACAACAATGTCCTTGCAGGGCACTTCACATGTTTCTGAAGTGCAGCTCCTGGGGCTCAGCACATCCCCTGGTGCCCCAGCACCCCGGGATATCACATTCCACGGGGGATATCACATTCCATGGAGGGCTGCACAACCCCTGACTGCCACCACCTCACCCAGCTCCTGCTGACAGCCACATTTCACACCTTAAATCCTCCTGGAAGCTCTTGCTCCTTTTGCTGCTTGGGTTTTGTTTTTTTTTACCAAGACCTGCAGGAGGGTCAAAGGAATTCCGGAGGGCCCCCGAATGTGGCGGGGCTGTCACTGCAGAGGTGGCCCTGGAGCAGCCACTTGGAGCAGCAGCATTTCCCTGCCCAAGCCCTGGGGGCAGCTGCTACTTTCGAGAGATTACTCAGCAGCTCCAAACGCTTTGCTTGGCACGGCTCCGACTGCCAAAGGCTCCGTGGGGACAGCGGGGCAGCCAGGGAGGAGCCTGCACTGGCACAGCTCACAGCAGGGCACACGGGGCTGCCTGCAAGGCAGCCCTGCCCAGGGATACAGCGTGGGAGAGGTGTCCCTCTGGCAAGGGAGCTGGGGATGCCCCCACGGTGCCACTGGAGTCAGCTTTTAGCTGGGGGAAACAGGAGCTTCATGTCCAAGATCCACTTCCATAGAATCCCAGAACAGTTTGGGTGGGAAGGGCCCTTAAAGCCCATCCAGTGACACCCCTGCCATGGGCAGGGACACCTTCCGCTGTCCCAGGGTGCTCCAAGCCCTGTCCAACCTGGCCTTGGGCACTGCCAGGGATCCAGGGGCAGCCCCAGCTTCTCTGGGAATTCCATCCCAGCCCCTCGCCACCCTTATAGGGAAGAGTTTCTTCCCAATATCTCATCTAAACCTTTCCTCCCTCCCTTTCAAAGGGCTTGATGCTTTAGGAAGGGACCCAAACATAAACCAGGCCTGGATTTCTCCATCAGAGCAGTGAATTAGACTGTACCAGAGAGAAAAACCCAACCAGAGGCAGAAATGCAACCAGAGGCTGCTGCCCATTCCCTGCCATCTCCTCCAGTGACTTCCCCTTCACCACCCCTTCCCCTTCGTGCTGGAGGCCAGGGAAGCGCCAGGGGAAGGAGACTCACGTGGATCCAGCCCAGAGTGACGAGGCCGTGCTGGTCCTGGATGACGAAGAGCTCCTCCTCGTTCTCCGTGGTGCAGGAATCGGGGCCTCCCAGCTGCTTGGGGATGATGACGTGGGTGATGGTGAACTCGTTCCTCATCTGCAAGGCAGTGCCAGCACAGGAGGCTGTAACCCCCCAGACACGAGGCAATTTCCCAAGCCTTGGGAACAAGCCTATGGATGCACCCACCACCCGTCTGCAGGTGCAGCTCCAAGTTACCGACAAAGGAGCCGCAGGATTTTCTCCCTGTTTCATTCTCCCTGCTGTGCAGAGCACCCACAGGAGCTCGGAGAAGTCCTGGACACCCCCCAAACCAAAAGGGGACGATGCTTCATCCCTAAACCATCCCCAGTGTCTGGAAGCAGCTGGACTGCAGCAAGTTGCTACATCAAACAACTTCATTTCAAAGCAAACTCGTGTGAGTGACTCAGGGCAGATGGGCTGGAGCTGCCAATAAAACCCGGGCATGCAAACTCCGGGGGAGAGCAGCGTCCTGTCAGCCTCATGTGTGTGAGGGCCACCAGCTGGGACACCCAAAGGACAAGTGCCTGGAGCTGCCTGCCACCAGGAATGTCAGCAGGAGCGTCACCAACGGGACAGAGGAAGCTGAATGGGGGCTCAGGTTGGCAGCTCACTCAGGGTGAGAAAATCCCAACCTGAAAACGAGGAAAGGGAGAGGCACATCATCCCTAACCCTCACATGGAAGCCTGAAACCACACTGAAGAATCCCAGGACAAAAATCAGCGTCCTCGAGCCATTTCCAAAGCCATGGCACCGTGACAAACAGTCCCTGTGCCACTTTTGGGGTCTCCATCGGGGCTGTCCCCTTACCAGCTTCCCGCAGAGGATCCCGCAGGTCTCCACACCCCGCACCGTGTTGGCATCAGCCAGCTGCAGGAATTTCTGGCACAGCTCCCTGGGGACAATGACCTGGCGAAGGACATCCACGCCTGCATCTGCGGGGAGAAGGGGAGCACAGGGAGCGAGGAGTCAGGAACGCTGGAGAAATGGTCCCTCAGGGCAGCATCTGAGGGGATGAAACGGAGAAAATCCTCCTAGGAAGATGAACTCCCCTTGCAGTGGCGGGCACAGAGAAATGTGTCACTGTGACACTTGATAAAGGACGGGCACCACCTCTTTCAGAACAGGGAAAGGGAGGTGGAGAGGGGAAGGATCCTTCAGCAGGGTGTCCAAAGGAGTGTTTTGTTAGCCAAAAATGAAACCACACACGCTTAGAAAATGTTATTTAAAGCAGGACGTGTCACTGGGCAAGACCCAGCCACTGGACATGTCTGCATCAGTGTTTTGGAACCGTATTTAGTCGAATTGGGTCAGGAGGAGGATTCAATCAGCCCAGCCAGGAACTAAACCCCAATCTCCAACAAGTATTTGGATCAAGGCAAGGCAAACAGGCTGCAGACCCTGGAACAGCAGAGACTGGGCTGGAAAAGCAGGGAGGGCACATTCCCAAGAGGAGACAGTTCTCCCCAGCCCTGCGAGTGTTCACTGGACAACATCTTGGGAGAGCAAACCTCCACGATCAGGTAATTCCAAGAGCCTCCCAGAGAAATTGGCCGTGTTTGGCTCAGCCCCAGCAGGGAGAAGGGATGCTCCAAGAGGTACTAACTGTTCTCTGTGCTCCCCAAAGCACTGGGCTTCAAAGATCTGTCCACAACAGGAGGTTTGGATGGCACAGTCCCCGCTGATGGACTCGCTGGGTGAACTGGAGAGGCTGGAACCTTGGGGGTTAAATCTGTTGGGGGTTTTTCCACGCCAGGGATGAGGGGTCCATCCAGAGACTGGGGACTCGGCTCTGGCTTCCCAAATTCCTGCACTATCCTCAGGCGCTCCTTCTCCAGCTCCTGCCGCCGGATCATCTCCTCGAAGGCATGGAACTGCTCCTGCTCTGCCTGCTGCTGCTTCATCAGGGCTACCCGAGTCTTCTCCTCCTCCAGCTGCTGCTGCAAAGCCAAAGGGTGTGCAAATTACTCTTCTGCCTCCTGCTGCGAGGGGAAACATGCCCAGGGACAGGAGCAGAGAGGGGGACACCAGCCCGGGGCAGATCCCCAGCCATTCCCAGGTTATTTCGAAAGGCTCTGCAAAAGGTCACCAGCAAACAGCATTTTCTGCAAGGAAACTTCAGCTTGCAGAGCACAGACCCAGAGCCAGCTGGGCTGAGGGCAGGAAAACCACTGCCTTACCCTCCCTCTTCCACGGAATTACAATCCCAGGTTGATTTCCCTCCCTCCTGTCTCTAAATCCCCACTTGTTCAGAGCAGAACTGACTGCAGAGGGGTCTGCTCTGCCCACAGAACCCCAGACCCTTGCCCACGCTGAGTTTCTGGACCACAAGACTCGGATGTTGTGCTGGGACAAAGAGAACAAACCAAGCAAGCAGCCCCAGCTCGGGATGCACGAGGGGAAGAGCCAGGGACAGCTCTGACAGAGTCACCCAACAGGGACAGCAGGGGACGAGCCCGGACCCTGAAAGTTGGGGACATTCCCGAGCGCCCAGGGAGCCCTGGAGAGCTGCCCTCCTGCCAACCCTGTGAGGCTGAGGGGCTCCTGGGGAGCACAGGCCTCCAGTCTCCTGTCACTCACCTCCTGCTCCTTGTACTTAGCATAGTCCTTGGCGTACCTCTTTAACAGCTCCTCCTTGAGCTCTTCGGCTCGGGGAAAGGCTACTTCCTTCAGTTTCTGGGGGAGGAAACACAGGGTCAGAGTGGGGGCAGCCCCAAGGCAAGAAAAACAAAACCTGAGCAGCTGAAGAGCCCAAACACCACCCCCAAAATCACCGAGCAAGAGCTCAGGCAGTGCTGTGCTCTCCTCTTGGGAGCTGCAGCTTCTTGTGGCTGAGGAATCTCTAAGGATTCCCCAGAAAATCACCACTTTGAACATCCACACATGGAAAAGCCACGTGGTCTTTAAAAAGCAGGGAGTTGGACAGGGAAGAAAGGGCACCCCAGTGCTCAGCAGGAAGTAAGCTGGACAGTCCAGTGCAAGTGCAACGGGGTAAGAACCCCCCACACCACAACTCAGAGAATCGTGGAATTGTTCAGGCTGGAAAATACCTCCAGGATCATCAGGTTCCACCATTCCCCCCAGTGCTGCCAAGGCCACCACTAAACCACGTCCCCAAGTGTTTCCAAACACTTCCAGGGGTGGTCAAAGCCTGTGCCAGGACTGGACAATGCTTTTGGGCAAGAAATTTTCCCAATATCCAACTTAAGCCATTTCCTTTCCTCCTGTCCCTGTTCCCTGGCAGCAGAGCCCGACCCCCCCGGCTGCCCCCTCCTGTCAGGGAGTTGTGCAGAGCCACAAGGTCCCCCCTGAGCCTCCTTTTCTCCAGGCTGAGCCCCCTTCCCAGCTCCCTCAGCTGCTCCTGCTTCTCCAGCCCCTTCCCCCAGCTCTGTTCCCTTCCCTGGACACGCTCCAGCCCCTCAATGGGTTTCCTGGAGTGAGGGGCCCAGAACGGAATCCCGAGGGGTCAGGACTGCCTGGCCAAGCCAAGGCTTCTCGGCATTTGTATGGACCACTCATCCCAGAGCCACAGAAGCCCAAGGTCCATGACCCTGAGCACATTCCCAGTCCGGACCTGGCGGTGTCCCCACTTACTTTGACCGTCTCCCTCTTCTCGGGAATGACGGCGCTTTTGTAATCGCGGTGCTGCGGCAGCTTCTCGATGAAGAGCCTGGAAAAACGGGAGAGAAGCTGCAGGTCTGAGGCAGGGCAGGACGGGAGGAGCACAGGACACCCTGTGGCGTTTTGGGGGATCCCTGTGCTCCCTATCAGGGCGGTCTGTCTTTCTGCAGGGAACCCTCCCTCCCGTAACGGCCCCCGGAGCTCTGCACAGCACTCAGGAGATCTCACTCGATCCCAAGGGAGTGCCCCACACAGGTTTCCCTTCCACCTGGCCTCCGGAGATGATCCTCAGGGATAAACACATTTGTTTTGAAGAGGACCATCAATAAGCTGGTCTAAACCACCAAGGGCACAGCGGGGACTCAGGAAGGCGCTGGGGCACCTGCCGGCACCTGGGAGCATCCCGGGATTCCACCCCAGCTCAAGGACTCGGCTGACTCAGAGCTCCCCGTCCTTCTGCTCGGAGGGACAAGGAGTTTGTGCACGAGGGGAAATTAACCCAGGCCTTGGACAGGGAACACCTGCAGGTGAGCTAAAAGCAAGCTCCCAACAGCCCCAGCTGCTGCAGCGGGAGCCTTTGGGCTCTGCAGCCTGAGCAGCCCAGGTCCTCTCAGGCAGGAGGGAGAATTCCGTGCTGGCTCTGGGGAGGGAAATCCAGACTGAGCTCCCAGCACGGGTATGAACGGGTTAATCCTCAGCTTCTCCACTCCTGGGGTACCTGTCCTCCCCTTCAGAGAAGCCCAGGATGGGTTGGCTTAGAAGGGACCTCAAAGCCCACCCAGTGCCACCCCTGCCATGGGCAGGGACACCTCCCACTGTCCCAGGCTGCTCCCAGCCCTGTCCAGCCTGGCCTTGGGCACTGCCAGGGATCCAGGGGCAGCCACAGCTTCCCTGGGCACCCTGTGCCAGGCAGGGCCTCCCCACCCTCACAGGGAGGAATTTCTTTCTAACATCCAGTCTAAACCTCTGCTGTTCCCCCTTGTCCTGTCACTGCCTGCCCGGGTAAAAAAGTCCCTCTCCTCTTTTTTATAAGCCTCCTTTAAGTACTGCAAGGCCACAACGAGATCCTCCCGTGGAGCTCTGCAGGACAGAATTCTGCCAGCACTAAAACAAGGAGAAAAATCCCACAAACAAGGGGCAGCTCACCCTGGCTCAGCTCTCTGAGGCTCCCCAGGCTTGAGACACCTCGAGTTAATCTGTGAGCAAGCCCCCAGCGGTGACAGGCTGAGCTCAGGCTGAGCTCAGGGTGAGCTTAGCTAGGCCCTTCTCTCCTGCAAAAGGAGATTTCGCTGGCTCTGGGCATCCACAAAGCTTTGGGGATAACCCAAAATCCCTGCCCTCCTTCCTGCCTCTTGGCTGCACTGTTTCCACAGGGGGATGTTCCAGCTCCTTTGGAGAGCAGCCTCCTGCCCAGGCACAGGGAATAAGGGAATAAAGGACTAGACCGTGCCACAGAGAGCAGCACAAACCAGCCAAGCAGGAAAAACTCAGGGGGCACAGGAAAAACTCAGGGGGCACAGGAACTCTGAGAAACCTCTGCGTGTGCAGTAAACAAACCCAGCTGCTCCAAGCCCTCAGGGACGAGGAAGGACTTTCTGCCAGCCAGGATGCTGCCGGTGAGGATGCAGGAGCAGCACAGCCGGGGCACAGCCCGGAGCCGGGGAGAGGCCGTGGCTCCCTCCCAAAGCCCCAGCGAGGTCCCCGCTCCCAGCTGGGGGTGTGAAGTAGGTCACTGTGCCGAGGAGACACGACCAGGCCCCGAGCGCTGCCAACAGCTCGTAGATTAAAATGGAAGGGATTAATTAAGAAGGATTAAGAGCAGATGCTGGCCTGGGCAGGATGGAAAAACCAGCAGAGGCAGCTGGGTTTCCACAAGTCAGGAAGAGGAGGGAAAACTGGGCAGGAGGATGGGAGGAGGGCTCAGGCAGCCAGAGGAAAACTCCGGGGCAAGAGCAGCAGTGGCAGGCTGGGATGGGGCAGGGGAAGGGCTGGAACAGCTCGGCTTTCCTATGGACAGCCCTGCTGAGGCCTGGCAAGACCAAAACCTGCAGCTCCCACGGCCAGGAGTTTTTTTGCTGGTTCAAACCTCCGCCTGCTCCCGAGCCCAAGGCAGCAGCAGCTGTTTGGCACCGGGCAGCCACAGCCGGGGCTATTTTTAAGCACAGCTCCGGTGCCCAGGCCAAGCCGGTGGCTCTCGAGGCCCTTGTGACACCCCCACGAGTCCCTGGAGCTGGTCCGAGCAAATCAAGGAGCCCCAACACCAGGGCAAAGTTGTGTCTCGTTACTTTTTTCTTTCTTATTTGGCTCTACCAAAACCAACCCGAGCGTTCCTGCTGGCGATGCAAGGAAAACACTCACTCAAGGCAGAAGAAGCTGCTCAGGATGAGAAGCAAGGCACGACTTAGACGGTGACAAGACACGTGTTAGAAATCCCAGAGACAGTTACAGAACCCCAGAATGGTTTGGGTGGGAAGGGACCTCAAAGCTCATCCAGAGCCACCCCTGCCGTGGGCAGGGACACCTCCCACTGTCCCAGGCTGCTCCCAGCCCCGTCCAGCCTGGCCTTGGGCACTGCCAGGGATCCAGGGGCAGCCACAGCTGCTCTGGGCACCCTGTGCCAGGGCCTCCCCACCCTCCTAGGAAAGAATTCCTTCTCAATATTCCATCTATCCCTGCCCTCTGGCAGTTTAAACCATCCCCCCTTGGCCTGACACTCTGCCTGTCCAAAAAGTCCTTCTTCCTCCTTTTCTAACCCCTCTTTAGGGAGTGGATGGGGCTCTGAGGTCTCCCCAGAGCCTCTTCTTCTCCAGGCTGAACACCCCCAGCTCTCCCAGCCTGGCCCCATTCCTAGAAAAGGGAGAGCAGAGCAAATCCATGAGAGGCTCCAGTAAATTCCCAGTGCCTCCTCCTGCTCTTTGGACCAGGACATCCAGAAAACATCAAACCGATGGCTCGAGCTCCAGCTTTCCATCTTCACTGGGAGAAATGACGGTGGCATTAAGTTCCTATCTTTGGACAGCCCAGGGTAGGAGCTCACATTCGTCAGCACTGGAGAAATCCCACCAAGGGAAGGTTTTCCACCCTCCTGGCAGCCAGGCTGGAAATGCCAGGAGCGTTTGAAAGCTGCTGGAAATACAAGCCCGCACCTCTGGCTGCTACAATCAAACAGCCCCACGTTCATTTGTTTAGTTAAAAAGTTTCTCCTTCGGCCCCAGCTGCGCAACCGGCCTGGAAAGCTTCCCAAAGGTTTTACACTTCCCAGGGCCCTCGCCACCATGCCCATAAAAGCTCAGGAAGTGCAGGCGGGCGGGAAAGCTAATCGGAGAAAAATGCGTTGGGTTCAAGGGGCAGGAACCCTGCACACGGGGGCAGGGAGGGAAAATGCCCACGAAGATGCCAACCGTATTTCGGGTGAGTGGGGAGAGCGGGCACAGCGCAGACCACACCAGTGGCGCTGGTGGGACAGGTTTAGGGGGAAAACCCTACAGGAACAGGACTCAGTGCTGCTGGGATCAGAGTTCTCACCCCTTTAAACACCAACAGGCACACAGCTGTGCTGGGGGGGCTGGATTACGTTCCTGAGGTGTACAAATAAATCCCCGAGTGCTCCCTGCTCCTGGAGGAGGAAATCGCTCCCTGCTGTGAGAGGCTGTGGTAAGCTCAGGGTAAAACAGGCTCAGGGTAAAACAGGCTCAGAGCAAAACAGGCTCAGGGTAAAACAGGCTCAGGGTAAAACAGGCTCCTCCTTTACCAGACAAACCACAACCCAGCCTCCATCCTTCCAGTGGATACTGGATACAAAAATCCCTGACCACGGATCCCCGCCCAGCCCCAGGAAGTCAGGGCCAACCTAGAGAAAAACTGAGGCCAATTTAGGTGATGAAACACCTGCAGACTTTGGCTTACAGGTAGATAAAATCTCTCTGCTGCTGACAGGAGTCTCCAGAGGGGCCAGAGATGAGCTTGGTTCCAAAGGGAATCTCATTCCCACATGCACCAGTATCTCAAAGGGGTGTCAGAGGATGGTGCCAGACTCTTTCCACTGGTGCCCAGCGACAGGACGAGGAGCGATGGCCATAAACTAAACCACCAGAAGTTCCACCTCAACAGGAGGAAGAACTTCTTCCCATGGAGGGGGGCAGAGCCCAGGAACAGCTGCCCAGGGAGGGCCTGGAGTCTCCCTCTCTGGAGACGTTCCAAACCCTTCTGGACGCGTCCCTGTCCCTGCTCCAGGGGACCCTGCCTGGCCAGGGGCTTGGACCGGATGCTCTCCAAGCCCAACTACTCTGGGATTATGGATTCTGCGAGCTGCACCTGTGGGTTTGTGCCTCACACCTTCACCACGTCTCCTGGTCAGTCCCCACCGGCTGCGGCACCCAAAGCCCCTCGGGGAGCAGAACTCCGGCCAGAACCCCGAGTTCTGGAGTTCCCCCGGCTCACCGAGGCCTCGCAGCGCCCGGAGAGGCTCCCAGCAGCCCTCCCCAAGGCCAGAACCCCCCGCAGCCCCCGGGGCAGCGCGGCCCTTACGTGATGTATTTGTTGTAGAGGATGAAGGCGCGCTCGATGTTGCCCTCCTCGCGGTACACCGTGGCCATGCGCAGGATCTCCACGCCCGAGCGGAAGTAGCGCCGCGGGGGGATGTCCTCGCTCACCTCCACGCTGCTGCCCGCCTGGATCAGCCGCCGCACGCGCTCCTCCGGCGGGAGGCCGGCGTGGCCGGGCATGGTGACACACATGGGCCGTGCTCGGGCTCTGCGGCGGGAGGGAGGGAGGGAGGGAGGGATGTCAACACCCGTGTGAAACGGAGGGAGTATCCCGAGCTTCAAGCAGCCACCGAGTCCAGCCCCTGGTCCTGCACGGGCACCCCAAGAACCCCGCTCTGTCCCTGAGAGTGCTGTCCCAGCGCTCCCGGAGCGCCGGCAGGGCCCGGGACCAAGCCCCGGGGAGCCTGTTCAGCTCCCGAGCACAGGACTGGCACTGCACAACCCCCAAGCGCCCCATCCGGTTTCCCCAGGATTGTTTCTCCTTGTCAGAAGTCACCCCCGCTCCGCAGAAAAGCTTTTAATCCATGGGCCAAGCTGTGTCCTGAGGGAGGAACCCGGGAGAAGCCCAGCTCCCTTCGGGCACAGCGCTTGGATGTTCACCTGTACGACCTGAAAACCAGACACGCATCCAAGGCCACTCCCTGGACGTGGATTTCAAGCTCTGACCCCTCCAAACCCCAGCCAAAGCCGCTCTTCCTTCCCAGCTGTTTCTCCCCAGTGCCGGTCACCGGTTTGGGGTGACGCGGCCAAGGAGCCCCGCTCACACCGGAGCGGGAGCAGCTCCGCGCGGGGTTTCAGCCCTGCAGGGTTTCCCCGGTGGCGCCAGGATCCTCCCAGATCCATCCTCACCCAAATCCCTCCCTGGCCGTGCTGCGGGAGGCACTCCCGTCACCCCAGGAACGCACCCCGACCTGACCCGTGCGGGAAATCACCACAGCCCCACGGCAGCAGCTGCTGGATGCCGAGCGGAGGAAGCGCCAGGACTGAGGGGCAGCGAGCCCAGAAATCCTCCACAACGCTCCTCCTCCTACACCAAAAGCTGTTTTTCCTTGGAAAAACCACCCTGGACCAAGGGAAGGGTTGAACTCCCCGTGGAATTGCAGGGCTGAGCCTAAAGCACCTCCACTGCCACAGGAAGTGTGTCAGGAAAGACTGAGGCACCTTCCTGAGGGACGGAGAGGTCCCCAGCGGACCCTGGGAGAGGAGGGGAGCCCCTCCTGGGGTCACCCTGGAGCGGGAGCCCCTTTCTGAGGGCGGGGAGAGCCGCGTTTCCCAGCCCCACACCCTGCAGGAGCCTCTGTGAGCTGCCTGTGCTGGGGGATTCAGCTCTGCCCGAGGCTCCCGGGGCCAAAGTCCTTCGGGATGTGACAGCCACAGCTCAGGGGGGGCTTCAGCCGCCCCCCAGCTCTGCTTCGGCTTCAGCCACTCCCCAAGCCAGAGCTGATTCCCTTCCTCAGAACGATCCCCTGCCAAGCCTCGCAGTGCTTTTCCCCCGGGAGGTCAGGCACGGCTCCCAGCCCGGAACTCCCCCCAGCCCCCCTCAAAATGAGGTGCCCAAATCACCCTCCCCAAGCTGCAGCCCCCAAACTCCAGACCCTCCCCAGGAGAGAGGGTGACCCCTCCCCAAAATCAGAGCCCTCCACAAGCTCCCCCAGCCCTCGCCCTGCAAGGAGAGCAGGGAAGAGCCCCCCGGAAGCGACTGTCAGCCCCAGAGAGCCGCGCCGCACCACAGAGGCGAGGCTTCCCACGGCCAGCGCCCCCCGACCGCGCTCTCCTTCCTAAGGCAAACACCCCGCAGCCGGAGCCCTCCTGAGCGGGTCCCCTTTCCTAAAGGGAACGTTCCAGACCCCCCCGACGGCCAGGACCCCCTCCCGGAGGGACCTCCCCATCCCGGGCCCATCCCGAGTCATCCCCGGCCCCATCCCGGGCTATCCCCGGGCCCATCCCGGCCCCGTCCCGAGCTATCCC
>VZTE01001692.1:32917-54747 GCA_013397775.1 Eulacestoma nigropectus
ACCGCCACCGAGCCAGCGCACCGGCCCGGACCGAGCCAGCGAACCGGCACCGAACCGGACCGAACCAACCGGCTCATGTGAACCTTTGAGGTCATCAAACCCCCGCTCCAGTTCCAGCACCAGCATCACCACTCCAGTATCGACATCACTGCCCCAGTACCAGAACCAGCACCGACGCTCCGGTGTCGCTGCACCCGTAGCAGCATCACTGCCCCAGTACCGGGGTCACTGCCCCAGTACCGGTACCAACGCTAGAACCAGCATTACTGCCCCAGTGTCAGCATCCCTTGGGGCAGGAGGAGGGAGGACAAAACCAACCCGAAAGTATCCCAAAATCATCCCCTCCCGCCACTGGGGCAGGGCGGGGTAGCACACACAGGCGGCAGGGCCACTGCTGACGCTCCATCCCTTCCCCTCGGACACGACAGTCCCCTCCACCCCCAAAAAGAGCATTGTTGGGATGGAAGATTGTTGGCCCTGCAAAACATCATGGGTATGGGAAGTCACCATGGGAATGGGAAATCATCGTGGGAATGGGAAATCATCGTGGGAATGGGAGATCGAGGTTGGGGTTGGGAAATCGTCGTGAGAATGGGAAATCAAGGCTGGGATTGGGAAATCATCGTGAGCATGGGAAATCGTGGTGGGAAATCATCACAGGCATCCCCAGCACTGCCCCAGCACCGGTGTGGGCAGCCGGGGCTCCCTTGCCGTGCACAGACACATCCACATCTAAACGAGCCGTGCTAAAAACCCCAGGCTTTCCTGGCCCTGGCAATTTTGTCTCAGGATGGGACAAGCCAAGCCAGGGCAGGATTTTCCTGCCCGCGACATCCCACTCCCAAGCGGGTGGTGGGGATCAGGCTGGAAAAAAGCTGCCGGCACGTCCAGCTGGGCAGAAATCCCCTTTTCCAGAGGGAGGGGAACCGCAGGGATTAGCATCATCGCCGGGGAGACGGGGGCGTGGGCAGCCGGCGGTGGGGAAGCGCCGGTCGGACCCGCCCGGCCGAGCAGGGTCGCGGCTCTCGGGATGCCCCGCGGCCGTCTGGGCACAGCGGGGCTGCTCCGCCCCGCACCGAGAGATCAGGTTGAACCTCCTGCGCTTCCAGCCGAGCCTGTAATTAGCGCTCGACCCATGCCGGGGAGTAGGATCCGGCCCTGGGAAGGAGCCGCGGCCGCCTCGGGGTGTGAGACAGGCACTGGCTGAGCCTGGAAAACTCATCTCACACGCGGCCGGCGAGCGGGCATCGCCAGCTGGGGCTCAGTGTCCCCTTCCATATGTTCCTCCTCATTTTCCCTTCTTGTCGCTACCCCAGGTCTCGGGATGCTTTTCAAAAGGCGATTCTGCCCCCCAGGTGCCCCATCCGCACGAGGATCCCCCCACAAGGGCTTTCCCACTCCCCAAGTGACACCAAAAATCCCAGATCCCTCCTTCCACGGTGGCTGTGGTGGGGACGAGCACTCTCCAGCCCAAGGCCAGGGGGTTCACCCCGTCCCGCCCCTCTCCCCAAAACCCCGGTGGGGGCTTTGCCATCCGTTTTGGGAAAGGCCTTGACAGCGGGGACCCCGCGGCGGTGACTCAGAGATGCCGGGGGTTGCGAAACAGGCCTGGGATGGTTTGGGAGACGCCTCCACGCAGCCCCGCCAAGCCCAGCCGCCCCGGGGAGCCCGTGGGGGGAACAAGCCACGGCAGCGTCTGGCTTTGCGCGGCGGCTGACCCGTCAGGCAGGTTTCCCGGAGCGGGAGCCCAGCCGGAGCGAGCCGTCCAGCGCCGGGAATGCCCGTGCGCCCGCTCGCAGGCTGACGGAGCCCCCCGGCTCTCTCCTCGCCACCGCCGGAGCCATGCGGGCGGCCGGGCTGCTGCTGGCTTGGGCGCTGCTGCACCCCGCTGCCACCCAGCAGTGCCACCCCGCCAGCCCCGGCGGCGTCCTCCGCTTCACCGACAGGCACGCCGAGATCCGGGTGCCGGCGCTGCACCGCGTGCCCAGCTCGCTCGATCCCCTCTACGGCCTCGTCCGGCGCTGCCTGGACCTCATCCAGCAAAACCCGCTGCCCACAGGTGAGCCCGGAGCCGGGGAGCCGCGATCCCGCTGCTGCGGGGGCCGGGACCCCGGGGGGGGTTTGCTGGCTGCAATCCCCGCGCCCGGAGCTGCTCCAGGGGTCCCGAGGGGTTCAGGAAGAGGATTCTGCCTCTGTCCCGGTGCTGCTGCCCCGGGAGGGTTGGGGGTGCATCGGCTGGGACCAGTGCCACGGTGTTTTTTACAGAGCTGCTCAGGACAGCCCTGAATGACCCCGGCTCGGTGCGGACGTCGCAGGTGAGCGGGGACACGGGGCGGGGGATGCCGTGGGGTGTTATCCACCTGGCACGGGGCACCTGGGCACACTGAGCACCCCGAGCTCGGTGCAGAGGTGCCGACGAGGCTCTGCCGTGGCGCAGGTGCTGCAGTACGAGCTGGGCTATGTCGTCTGTGCCGCGGTGGCTCTGCTCTTCACCGTGGCCGTGCCGGTGGCCGGGATGTGCTTCTGCTACTGCCGGAGCCGGCGGCGGTGCGGGGGCCGCCTCCGCGCCCACCGGCGCTCGCTGGGCTGCCGCCGCCGCTGCCTGCTGGCCTGCCTGTCCTTCACCTCCCTCGTCATCCTGTGAGTCCCCCAAATCGGCCCCCAAACTCGCACTGGGTGGGGGGAACCGTGTCCTGCGGGACCGGGAGGCTCTGCCGGGCAGCCCCGTCACCGCCTGCTCACTCCCGGCAGGATCAGCGTCACCTGCGCCTTCGTCACCAGCCAGCGGGTGAAGGGGCAGATGGAGCCGGGGCTGGGGGCTGTGCCGGCCACCCTGCGCACGCTGCGGCAGCACCTTGCCAATGTCCCCCAGGTGGGTCCCCGAGCGGCCTCGCCCCCGGCATGGGGCGCTGCCCAGGGATGGCCGCGTTTCCCTCGGGGGATGGTTTGGCAGGCAAGAGGAGATGACGCGGCTGCATTAAAAACCTATTTTGAATGGCAGCGCGGGGCTCCCTCCCCTCCCGGCGGCTGCTACCCCCGGCTGACCGGCTCCTCTTTCCTGGCAGGGGGTGCAGATGGTGGTGGACAAGTTCGAGGTGCCCCGAAAGCAGATAATCTCCGACCTGGGTGGTAAGAGCCGCGCCGGGCAGCACCCCGAGCTTCCCCCGGGGATGAATGAGGTGCTGACGGGGCGCCGGTTCCTTGCAGGGCTCAGCCGGAGCGTGGGGCTCTCCATCCACGCGCAGCTCAAGGCCATGACCTACGCGGCGCTGGCGGACCTGCAGGACAGGGCCGGAGGTACGGCCGGAGCGCGGCTCTCCCCGCGACCGGGGACGGGACCGGGGCCGGGGCCGGGGCCGAAGCCTCGCCGGGGCGGCCGAGCGGAGCAGCGTGACCTAGCCCTGGGCTTTCTCTTTAAGACCTACAGACCTCGCTGCACCATTTACAGATTCTCGACAGGACGGTGCGGGCGCTGGCGGCGGCGCGGGCCGAGCTGGAGCCGGCGCTGCGGGAACGAAGGCGCCGCGTGGTCGCGCTCCTGGACGACCCGCGCTGCACCTCCTGCGCCAGCGTCCTGGGCAGGGCACGGAGCCTGGAGCTGGGCGCCGACTACGGCAAGGTGGGGACAGGGTCCTGGTCCCCCACCGCCACCTCCCCACCCGGCTGCCCCGGGGCTCACGGGCTCCTTCTTCCACTCCCAGGTGCCGTCGGTGGAGAAGGTGTTGAAGGCGCTGGCCGGTCTGCCCCGAAGTGACTTTGCGGAGATGATTCGCCAGGTTGGAGGGTCGGGGTGAAGCAGGGGGGGATCCAGCACCCGCAGGCAGCTCCGGCTGAGCTGCTCAGCACCCCTTCTTCCCTTGCAGGGCAATGGCACCTTCAACTCCATCCCGGAGCTGGCCGTGGAGAGGATGGCACAGGTCATCCAGGGTGAGTGGGGCTGCCTCAGCGAGTGGGGACCTCCTCCACGGGGCGAACCCCAATTTGGGGCCACAGGGTGGGATGCAGGGACCATCCACCCCTCCAGCACAGCCTCGGCCCCGCAGATCTGCGTGGCGATTTGGCCCGCACGGCAGAGAAGGTGCAGTCCATCGCCGACGGCTTCCCCCTCCCCGACTACACCCGGCCCGTGAGCGAGGCGCTGCTGAAGGCGGAGGACCGGAGCCAGCCGTACCTGCGGGAGGCAGAGCGCTTCGAGCGGTACAGGTGACCCTTAGAGCGGGGCGGGGTGCAGGGGGTGCAGCGGAGAAGGGCCCTGAGCCCCCGCCGAGCCCCGGCTGCCTCAGCCCCGCATCTCGAGGCTGTGCCCTGCTGCTCTTCCCTCCAGGTGGATCGCGGGCACGGTGCTGTGCTCCATCATCCTCCTCATCCTCGCCTGCAACGTGACGGGGATGGCCCTGGGGGCGTACGGGCTTTCTAAGCGGGAGGACCCCAGCGACTACGAGTGCCGAGGAGAAGCTGGCGCCAAGTTTCTCCTGGTGTAAGCGTCTCTCTGGGTGCTGGGGGGGGCTATGCCATCTCACCCCCACCCCCCAAAAAAAACCCAGACGGGCAAAGCCAAGGGAGGGACTGGGAGCCGTCCCAGCGGAAAAGCTTTTGAAGCCGCAGCCTGCGCCGGCAGGTTCGGGAGAAGCTGCTCCTCCTTGGGAGCTGGCAGCTCCCGCGCCCCGGCCCCGCTGCCCGGCACACCCCGCTCCCAGGCGTGCCCAGCCCGGCGTGCCCGGGCTCGGGAAGGAGCCGCGGGGCTGCAGCTGGACGGGCAGGTCCCTTCCTGCCCGCTCGGCTCTGCAAAGCTGCCGCCGGCGCCTCCTCTCCCTCTTCCAGCGGCGTGGGCTTGGCTTTCCTGTTCTCCTGGCTCCTCATCCTCCTGGTTTTCGCCACCTTCCTGGTTGGGGGCAACATCCAGACGCTGGTCTGCAGGAACTGGGTCAACCAGGAGATTTATAAGGTGGGTGGCCACACATCCACCCATCGCCCCGTAAATCTCTGCTTGTGTGCATCAAAAGGCCTCCAAAGGCTCTGTGTCCTCCCCCTAAACCCGACCAGAAAAGCCCCATCCTAGACCAGAAGACTAAATTTAGGATTAGCTCCTTGGATTTGCATCATCAGCTGGGAACTGCCCTCGTGCTGTTAATTCACGTCCTGTGGGATTGCTGGTCCCTGGGGATCCCTGGGGTACTTGGGGCTGGCAGCACAGTGTGATGGGGCTGAGAGAGGGATTGGGGGAACGGGAATGGGATCAGGCCTCTTCCCAAGGCAGTGCCACACACAGGCGGGTCCCAGCACGGGGCTGTCCCTCCAGACACCCCCAGCGAGGCTCCACAGTGCAGAATGTACAAATAAAGGCAGAATCAGCTCGGGCTGGGATGAGCTACCCCAGGATGCACCTGCAAGGGCAGAGCACCCCCAAAATCACTGCTGGGAATGCCTGGGCCTTACCCTGACCCTGTTTCTCCTCCTGTTTGGCCCAGTTCATCGACACCCCTGGGAATCTCCCTCCATCCATGAACCTCACCCGCCAGCTCAACCTCAGGAGGGACTCCAACCTCAGCTCCGCGTACCGGTGAGTGCCGCGGGAGGCTTCCCACGCAGCGGGGGTGAATTCGGGATCACTCTGCCAACGTCCCTCTGCCTTCCAGGGAGTGCAAGAGCGGCGCGGGGCTCTGGGAGGTGCTGCAGCTCGACAGGTCCTACGACCTGGATGAGCACCTAAAAACCCCCAAGGTGAGGGCTGGCTCCAGCCAGAGCTCCTGGTAGCGGCAGGGGGACGGGCGAGCCTTACTGGCGTTACTGGGAGCCCTGCAGAACCGCTGGTCTGACCCTCACAGTACACGGCTGATTTCCAAAAACGCCTGGGCGACTTCACGGCGAACCTGGGGCACGTCCGGCTCCTCCGCAGCGAGGGCAGGCAGGACCTGGAGACCTTCGCCCGCAGCGGAGTGGACGAGGTGGACTACGGGCGCTTCCAGGAGGAGGTGAGGGGTGCTCGCGGCGAGCTGGACCCCCCTGCAGGATGTGTCCCACACCGGGGCCGCCTGCCAGGGTTGGATTTTGGGCAGCCCCCAGCTCGGTTTTCCCGCAGATGAAAAACCCCGTGGTGCAGACCAGCCTGCCCGGCTTGGCGAGGAACCTCGAGGGGCTGCAGAAAATGCAGGTGAGCGGCGGGGCGGGCGGCGGGGGATCCCTCGGTGCCCACGGGGATGCGCTCACCCCTCTGTCCCCCCGCAGAGGAACAGCACGGTGGCCGGGCGGCTCGCAGCCGAGGCGCGGGCGCTGTGGCAGATGCAGAACTCCACGGTGCAGTCGCAGGAGGCTTTGGTGGTGAGTCCGTGCTGGGCTGGTGGCAGCGGTGCCGCCTTGAAGCCCCTTGAAGGGGACAACGGGGCTTTTGAACCCTTCTCACCTCCCTGTCCCACAGGCAAAGCTGGGGGAAAGCGTCCAGTTCCTCTCCCGCTTGGCACCGCACCTCAAGGTACTCGTGCGTCTCTTCCAGCCCCAAAAAACCTGTGGTGCCCCACGGGTCCCATCTGCCAAAAAACCCAGTTGCAGGGTGATGGGAGAGCGGGAGAAATGCCAGCCAGGAGAATCGGTCTCCTTTAGCGATTGGATTCGCTGTTGCAAACCAGAAATCCCCCTGCAAAGGCATCTTCCTGCTCAGGGCACATCCCTCTTTCCCTGCCCTCCGGCAACCAGACCCAATTTGAAAGCAACCAGACCCAGTCTGAAGCTCGGCATTGCTCCCTGCACCCCCCGGGCACCCCTCCCGCTGCTCCGGGCCCTAAGGATGCTCTGCCCTCCCTGTGCTTCCCCAGGAGCGGGTGAAGAGGACACTGGCCACCACGGCTTCGGTGGAAGCCCGGCTGCCCGTGCAAGCCCAGCAGATCCTCCGGCAGGTGAGGCGGGGCTGGATCAACCACCGGGGGGTGCAGAATTCCCCGCAGCCGGAAGGAAAAGAGTGAGAACGGGGCGCTGCAAGAGGGCAGCGGGAGCCTTCAGCCCTCATTTCCAAGCCTGACATTAGCCCGGAGGTGGCTGGAGCCGGGCTGGGAAACGCGGGGCTGGAGCCGGGCTGGGAAGTGCAGGGCTCTCCCTCCATGCTGCCTTCCCTCTGCCCAGGAACTCGGCTGCTTCACCAGGAAGGAGCTGCGGTATTTCACTCAGTACCTCAACTGGGTGGGGCAGACGGTGAGTGCTCCCCTTCACCCCGCGGGGATTCTTGGGGCCCGGGAGCCCCCATGGATCCCTCATGGATCCCCGAGCCGAGGCAGCAGAATGCATCCCAGGAGCCAGGCGTGGGCTGATGTGCCTGCTCCTTGTTCCAGCTGAGGGAGGACGTGGCTTCGTGCCAGCCGCTCGCCACCGCCCTGGACAACGGGCGGGTCATCCTGTGCGACCGCATCGCTGACCCCTGGGTAAGGATCCCGGCCCTCCGTGGGGGTCCAGCGAGGACCCACGGGAGCACCAAGGCTCCCCAAACCCCTCCAGAGCCCGAGGGCTGCCCCTGCCCTCCCCGCACGGCTCAGCCCCGCGGCCTCTCCTTGCAGAACGCCTTCTGGTTCAGCCTGGGGTGCTGCACCTTCTTCCTCATCCCCAACATCATCTTCGCCGTCAGACTCACCAAACATTTCCGCCCCATCCGCAACCGGCTCATGTGAGAGGCGGGCGGGGACGGGGGGACGCGGGGACGGGGGATGTGGGCTCCTCCCTGACCATCCCCCGGTGCTTTTTTCTTCTTCTTCGCAGCTCTACGGGATCAGAGGAGACCTGTCCCTTCCACATCCCCCGGGTCACGGCGCTCAAGCTCTAGGACGGGGCTCTGCCGGGTGTGGGGCTCAGCCCGGGAGCTCCCACAAGCCCGAGCCCGGCCCTCCAGGAGCTCCCACAAACCCGAGCCCGGCCCTCCAGGAGCTCCCACAAACCCGTGCCCAAGCACTGCAGGGCTCCGGATCCCTCTGTCTCCTCTCAGGGCTTTGGATCCCTCTGACGTCTCTTCCTCGGTGTCCTTTGGGGTCTGGCGTCCTTCCCGGGCGTGGGGCACCCTGAGATCGGGATCCCTCCGGCATCTCTTCCCTGGGGGGCTGAGCACCGGCCGGGGACGCTCCCGGAGCCCGGCTGGTCTCGGGTGGGAGGAGAGGCTCCCCCGGCTCTCTCCCACCACCGGCGCACCCCTCACACCCCACAGGGAAGGGCGCCCGCCGCCGCCCCACGACAATTCCCCACTCCCGGAACCCCCGGGCGCTGTGGGGCACATTAAAGCCCTCCCCTGCCAAAGCTGCCCCCGGTTCCTTTGTTTGCGCCCTCCGTCTTCCTGTTATCCACAGGAAACGGTTCTGAGGGGGCTCCGGGGATGAGGGGAGCCCGCGGCTGAGGGGGCTCCAGGGATGAGGGGAGCCCGCGGCTGAGGGGGTTCTGGGGCTGAGGGAGTGACACGGCCATGGGGGCTCCAGTGCTGAGGCGGCTCCGGGGCTGAGGCGGCTCCGGGGCTGAGGCGGCTCTGGGGCTGAGGGGGCTCTGGGGCCGAGGGGGCTCCGGGGATGAGGGGAGCCCACGGCCTTGGGGGCTCCAGGGCTGAGGGGGCTCTGGGGCCGAGGGGGCTCCAGGGATGAGGGGAGCCCACGGCCATGGGGGCTCCAGGGCTGAGGTGGCTCTGGGGCTGAGGGGACTCTGGGAATGAGGGGAGCCCGCAGCTGAGGGGAGCCCACGGCTGAGGGGGCTCTGGGGATGAGGGGGTGACACGGCCTTGGGGGCTCCAGGGCTGAGGGGGCTCTGGGGCTGAGGGGGCCCTGGGGCTGAGGACGTGGATGGCCCAAACCCCTGGCAGTGCCCCATGGGACCCCCATCTCCACCCCCCCAAGAACCAGCACACAAACCCCCTCCCACTGCGGGGCTGGGGACCCTCCTGGCTTCGGGGTGCTGTTAATTAGAGCTTAATTAGAGCTGGGGGCTCAGGGCCGAACCGGCAGGTGAAGGGGGGGTTTGCTGTGGATACAACCACGGAATCGTGGAACGGAAGGGACATTAAAAGGTCACCTCGGTCCATCCCCTGCCATGGGCAGGGGCTCTTGCCCCCATCCCAAGAAAGCCCAGTCTGGGCTTTGCCTCCCAGTTTGTGGCTTTACTGTGCGAAATTCCTGCTTCTCCCTCAGGTCCTTCATCCCCCGATTTCACAGGGCTTTGTCCAACCAGCAAATTATCCACAAAATCCATACGGGAGAGAGCAGATCCACCACATGAGGATTCCCCTCCCCGAAACGCTCTCTCTTTGCCAGCCGGGAGAGGGAAATGCCCCATTTTTATGCATTATTGAAAGGCTTTTCCTACCCGCAGCCAGCAGTAGTGAAAACACCTGGTTTATGCATTATTTAGGTTATTGCTGCCCGCAGCCAGCTGGTTTTAAGCTGTTCCTCGCCTGCAGAGGTCAGCATTGGAAAGGCTTTTTCCAAAGGGATTTAGGGAGTTGAAATCCCGAAGGACTTCTGCAGGAACCCCCATCCCCAGGGGTGTCCTCGGCCCATCTGAAAACCATTGGGTGGCGTCAAAAATCAGCATTAAAACGGAATATTTTGTGGTCAGAGGGCGTTTGGAAAAGTGATGTTTTAACTTGGGATTCAGTCAGGAAGTGAAATGCTCCCAGCTAGATGTGTTTCGAAGGCCTAAAGTCACAAAATTCTCAGATAAATAAAAAGGAGAGGTTTGCCTTATTTTTACAAGCCCCTCTCCACGGCAGCCCCGTGTTTTAAACGCTGTAACACCCACTTGGTGGAGCAGGAGAGCAAAGGGATTATCCACCTTAAATGTTAAATTACATAAAAGCAATAATATTTACCGGCTTCATCCACCGATTGAAGAAATCACAGAAACAAACACGGAGTTGTTTAGGTTGGAAAAGACCTTTGAGGTCATCAAACCCAGTGGGTTTGCAAACAAACGAGATGGATTCAGCTGGATCTTCTTCCCGGAGTTATTTCTTGTAGCTGGGCCACACTAAACAACAGATAAATAATGAATAATGGAGGAATTCACCCCGAAATAAATGTTTGTTATAGATCCACAGTCTCCACCGAATATCCCTGTCCCTTGCCTGGGATGTGGATGGATTAAAAGTGTGAGGATCTTTGAGTTCATGGTAAATCACCCACGAATAATCCAGAAAATTGTCCTAAACCAACCGGAGGGCACTTTATTTACCAGGGGGAAAAAGATAACAAGTGAGGACAAGCTGAATAATGATTCCTCACCTAAAGCAAGCCAGGATTTATGATTAACCTCCAGTCCCACCCTCACAGTGGCACCTTGTCTCTTCTCCATTACTTTTCGATATTGATAAATTGGTAAATTAAAGACTGAAATTAGCTCATTTCCAGCTCCTAAATGTGTTTTTTTTCATGATTTGGTGTCTCGTCTGTCAGAAGGATTTTTTTTTCCTGTCTCGGTTTGTGTGGATCTGTGTTCTTTGAGGGTTTTTTTTTCTATCCCAGTTCGGCTGGATCTGTGTTCTTTGCCTTCTGAGGACTTCACTAAACTGGTGTTTATTAAACCACTTCCCTTCTCAAACCCCGCCTTGGAATTCAGCCCTTGGGACACCTCACCTGCCTCGTGCTGTCCCTGCCGACCCCGGGAAGTGTCTATAATTAATAGATAATCAATAATTCACAGGGCTGCAGCTGTGTCAGCCCTTCCTGCTGGGCTGGGAGCTCTGCTCAGGCCAGATGCTGCTCCCCACCAACTCCTATTTCAGGGCACGAATTGTTCTTCTCTATTGCCGGAACTAAGGAGAAATACAGGAAAAGTCTGTCCAGTTTTGCCAGAATCAGCTTATTCCTGGGATTATAACAGAATTCAATTTTACCATTCTTATTTCATTTCCCTCTATTTTTCTCCCCATTTTTCATTGAACACCAACCTCCTTTTCTTCTCCACAAAAAGGATCTGTGACCTCTCCCATCTGTTTTTCTCATCACCCCCTAGGAACAGCTCAGGAAGCTCAGACGCAAAACAGCTGCCGTGGAGAGTTGTTCAAGATTTCATCCCCATCTCCAAAATGTTCCTTTTAAAGCCGTTTGTGCAGCAGAGCCCCAGCAATGGGCGAGGGAGGGATGAGATCCCAATTCCCAGCTTGATTCCATTTAACCTTGGCTGAGGAGCTGATGGAATTGTACCAAACTTCCCTTTTTTTTTTTTTTGAGGCATGGATTGATTCCCTACTCACTCCTTAACCCAGGCCCCCAGATGAGCTCAGCTTTGTGGGAAACCAACTCCCAGAGGTTTTGCTCCCATTTTCCCTTGGTTTTTTAACATGAAAACTCCCTGGATTGTTGACGCCACAAAAATATTTTGGAGGCACAGAGGTTCCAGGCCTGAACACAGCCAAGAAAACACCCAGAGAAGAACAAACTGGGCTTTATCAACCCTGATTAATGCTAATTATTATTTGCTGTTTAGTGGCTGTGGACGGGGCTTCGCCTCCAAGGTGATCCCGTGCTCCCAGCCCTGACCTGCTGCTGTGAATGCAAAGCCAATTTCCTTCATTTTCTGTACTTCGATCGTTGTTCTCTCCCCAAAGCCCCTCTGGGCTTGCTGGGAAAGGCGCTGGAAGCCAAGCCAGGGGCCAAGGTCGCCGGAGCTGCTGGGAAAAGGGCACGTTCCAGTCATGTGTGTCAGTCAGAATCAGCTTCAGGAATAACTGTAGGGAGAGGAAAAGTTCTCCTCGCCCATCTCTGGGGTGAAACACCCTTTCCCGAGCCGGGGTTTACCCTCTGGTGCTCTGGACTCCCAGCCAGGTTTATTTTCCTCATTTACAAACTGTTCTCCTCCATCCTCTGGAAGCACCACGGGATAAAAACGCTTTGCAGCTTGTGCCTGATGCCTCTGGGTTTTTCCTCCTGGTGGCACGTGGGCCAGGGCAATCCCCAGCCCTGAAGAGCCCGTGGGCTCCTTCCCTTGTAATTCCAGCTCTCTGCGCAGATTTAACGTGACTTTAATTGCCCTGGCGTTCCCCACGCAGGCCATGAGCTGGGAGTTGCTTTGGAAAAGTTTAAGAGAGAAAATCAAGGAGAAATTCTTGGGGAGAATTGTCAGCGCTGCTGCCTCCACTCAGCCCCTAAAACTGGCACATCCCAGCCCCGCACCGTGTTAACTATCAAATAGTTTTTATTTTTCTTTATTTTTATTTTTGTTCTTTGGGTTTTTATCCAAAATATTTCCAGCTGGGGAAAAAAACCCTCATTTCAAAACACTTCCTTCTCCTCATCCCTGTCAGAGCTCAGCTTCCTCATCCGTTCATGGCTTCATTTCTCGGGGCAGCCGTTCCCGTCACGTAATCCTGGGTCAGAGGCAGGAATATTATCTGGGACTTTCCATCGTGTCGGCACAGGGTGGGTAAAAGCACCTCTGAGTGCCTCGGACCGCAGGGAATCTGCCGTGGAAACACCTCAGGGGGGGACGCTGCAAATCGCAGCTTTCCCTGAATAAAACCCTCTGGAATCTCGGCTGCCTTCAAGCTCCGGCTGGAACCCAGCTGTTATCCCTGGGGTTGAACCTCCTGGATGGTTCTGAGCGTGGTTTATTTAACACCAGCCGCGGGAGAGGCAGCTGCCAGCGCCGCTCCTGCATCCCTCGCATCCCTCCGTAGCCATGGAAACGGCGCCGGGGGAGCATCGTGCCCATGACAACCCCGCGGGAGCACCTTGAGCATCCTCAGAGCAGCCCGGCCTCCCCCTGGGCTTTTCCTTGTGCCAGGCTCCGGTTGTTGGCTCGTTCCTGCTCCCACGCGGGTGATGGCAAAGCTTTTCCTCACGGGCAGCTCCTCTTCCGGGATAAAAGGGCAGGTCTGACCTTTAGTGCCGGGACATTTGGTGTCCGAAGCTTCCCTGGTGTCTTAATAAAGACAAACTTCATGAAGAGCCTTTAAGGCGCTGCTTTAGGGGATGGAAAAGCTTTGGACTGAGTCGTGTGTGGTCCGGGGCCAACATCCCAGCTGGAAGATGCTCCAAAATGGATGGGAGGGTGCCCATCCCATGGGAAGCTGTTCCAAGGGGTTATAAATCCTAACAGACAAAACTCCAGCCCGATTTCCCCCCTGACCCTCATTTCCCAAGCCCTGTTCCTTTTATTTATTCCCATTTACACTCAGAGCAGAAGAGGGTGAAGCCCCATGAAGTCCCGGCTCCTGGAACCCTTCCCTTGGAGGGAAAGGGGGAAATCCACGTGGAAATTTACTCACCAGCTCGGCTAAGAGGATTTACACGTTGGGTTTAATCATCTCATCTTCACTGAGCTTGGGAGGTGGAAACCAGGTCAGGGCAGGGAAAAGCTTGTTGTGTTCTCAGGTGAATAAACCGGGCAGAGACCCGGACCAAAAATAGCTGTATCAAAAAAAAAAAAGTGATTTAAAAAAATATTTTAAATGTAATTTTAAAATAAATTTTGAAAATTATGTCTCCGTCTCCAACCTGGCCCTTGTTTCAGTCTATCACCTGACTTATTTATTTTTTTAAAATAAAAATCAAGTTATTATCTGCATTTCCTGGGATTCAGCTTTCTCCAGCTCACCCACAGCCCCTTTTCCCCGTGGGAAAACAGATTTTTCCTGCCCCTTTCCCAACTCAGCCCAGCCAGGAACCCACAAGAAGCACCACAACATTCTCCCTGCGTCCATCACGCCTCCAAAATTTAAATACTCCAGCCCGAATTTCGGCACGTCCCTACAAGCTCTGAGCTCACGGTGACACATTCCGGGCTCAGAGCGATTCCCCCGAGCAGGATCCTGGATGATTGATGCCAAAACAATGGGAACGGGAGCGTCTGAGCCCATCCCAGGTTATTTTTGAGGAGGTGACCTCAGCGCTGCCACCTGATGTCATCCAACCGTGGCCCTGAGCCCGGAAAGTCCTTCCAGGGGATTGCAAATTAAAAATAAACGGGAGAGAAGGAAAGGAAAAGAAAGGAAAACCTCCCGGTGAGTCACGTGTCACAAACCCTGCTCCGAGGGAAAAAAGGAATAGGGTTATTCAGCTTTTCCTGCCAAGGAGCCAGCTGTGGGTGGTGGAATTTCAGGGAAGTTTATGGGAATTCTAAGATTTCTGGGAAAGAGTTTGTTCCCGAAGCTTTGGGGAAGAACATCGTGTTTCAAAGGGGCTCGAACGCCAGGTCCCAGTCGGAGCAGAAAACAGATTTATCCGTTCTGAAGGACACAAGGAGCCCTTTCTGGGAAGGCTTTTCCCAGACACAGCAGGGAATTGTTGGTGTCCTGCAGCAGCTGCTCCCAAGGCACTGGGAGAGGTTATTTTTAAATCCAACACTGGGCTGAAACCGGCGCAGACAGCAAACATCATCTTGGAACAAGGACTGACTTCTGCCATCTCCCATAAATTAATCCAGATAGAGGCTCAAATACACAAACTCGGGGTTTTTTCCCCGCTTCAAAGCACTTTTATTATCAGTTTTTATTCCAAAATTTTAAAAAATTCCAAATGAGCATTTTAATGGTGTTTGGTTTTGGTTTTTGTTTCTTTTTTTTTTTTTACAAAAGCTGTCGTTTTACCTTCTAGCACCCAGGTGGTGCCTGGGAGAGGTCAGAGGCACATTTTTGGGAGCTGTGTCCCATCCAGGTGATCTGCCAAGGCCTCGATGCATCACTGGGAAGGCATCAGGGAAGGGAGGGTCCTTCCCGTCCCTAAGGAGCTTACGAGTGTCCCTGCCTGGAATAGCAGCGAGCACAGGAGCGGGGTTATCACACCCCTAAGCAGATTGGAGCGGCTGGGTGGACATCTATAACCCCATGGATGGACATTTATAACCCCATGGATAAAGATTTATAACCCCATGGATAAACTTTTTAACCCCAAGGGATGAACATTTCTAACCCCAATGGATGAACATTTTAACCCCAGTGGATAAACATCTTAACCCCAAGGGATGAACATTTTTAACCCCAAGGGATGAACATTTCTAACCCCAATGGATAAACATTTCTAACCCTATAGATGAACACTTCTAACCCTCTAGATGAACATTTATAACCCCAATGGACAAAGATTTCTAACCCTATAGTTAAACATTTTTAACCCCTTGGATGAACATTTTAAACCAAATGAATAAATATTTATAACCCTATGGATGAACATTTTTAACCCCTATGGATGAACATTTTTTACCCCAAGAGATGAATATTTTAACCCCAATGGATGAACACTGAGAGGTTTTTAAGGCCTTGTCTGAGAGCAAATCTCAGGACGAGTTCAGCCCCCAGTATTTTGTATTCCAGTGGCCGCTCCTGTGGAACAGAAATCAATACCAAATCAATTTGGCCAATCTGCTTCCTCAAGGATCCAGCTTCGTCTCAGGAGCACAACGAGGAAAAGCTTTGCCCGATTTGCTGTTTCCTGCCCCAAACCCACCTTCCCCGGTCCCTCTGGGGAGCCTCCCACAGCGGGACGATTCCAGCAGGATCCCGGGGCCCGTGAGTCACATCTGCCCGTGGATCCCGTTCCAAAATGACACCACTGAGCGAAGCAGATCCACATGGAAGGGACAAACTCCTCCCCAGCAGCCGGAGCTCACCGGCTGCGGAGCCATAAACTGATTTATTTTTTCCATGAGCTCCTTGGCTTCTCAACAGAGCCGCCTCTGGCCGAGGAGAAAACCCCTCCGGAGGCAGCGGGAGGTGCTGGATGGAAAGTTTGGCCGGGTGGTTTTTCCCCCCCGTGGTTTTCCTCTCCTGGCACGTGTCTCTGGGATTAGGGACGTGCCGGGGCTTCTCCTCCTCCCCACTGTGGGTTACGTAACCAGTGACTCCCTGGAAGAGCAGGGAATTAACGTCCTGCTCCTGCCGTTCTTCCCTCCTGGCCTGTTTTCCTTCGCAGGAAAGGGTAAAAATTTAAATATTCACAAAATCATGGAGTGGTTCGAGTTGAGAGGAACTTAAATCTCACCCCAGGGCAGGGATCAACTCCCACTGTCCCCGTGCAACCTGGCCCCGAACACCTTTTATCCTTTTTCAGCCCTTTTATCTTATTTTTTCCTTTGCACAGGAAAACTTCAGGGTGTCAGGAGCAAAGGAGAAATTCCATCCGTGAGCGGTGAAATCCTGCAGTTGAACACAGAAGGATGGTGCAGGTCAGGATTCCCATGCAATGCAAGGAAAAGCCCTTCTGCCAATAAAAATGGGCTAAAAATGACTTTTTTTTTTTTTCTCTGGAGGGAGAAAAACCCCACCAGATTACCCCAAAATCATCTCCCCAAAACCACCTGGATGCCTCCCCTGCCTTTGCTGCGACTCCTCCTCCAGGCAAGCCCAGAGCTGTGTGAATAAAAGCGTTTTGCATGAATTAAAGCAATAAAAAAATAACATAAAATCAATGAGAGGCAGCGAAGGAGACGAACCTTCTTCCTCCCCCAGCCCATCGTCAAACCAAAGTCAGCATTTTCCAGCCGTTAGGAGAAAAACTCATCCCATTAATGATTTCTCACCTGGCACAGGGCCTGTTGCGTTATTTGCAGTGTGGGTGAAGAAAGGCCAAACCTCCAGAGGAGATCGATGCAGCTCCTGCACTGAGGCTGAGAGAAATTTTACCCTGAGATGCTGAAAAACCATTAAAGAGATGCCGTGGATGCACTGGACGGGGTGGTTTCGGCCCTGAGAGCTTCCACAATAAATTAAAAATCCATTACTAATCCATAGGCTGCTCCTGCTTGATTTGCAGCCGGGATCTGACAAAAATGTCTCTGTTTCTGCCAATAGAGATTCTGTTTCCAGACAAAAACATGGTTTGTTTTTCAGTGTTGTCCAGACCGCAGCTTTCAGTAAATATTCTTTTCAGAGAATTAATTTCTTGTTGTTTTTGTTGTTCTTCTGGAATAAATCATTAGAGTAAAACCCTGACTTTCAGCTTTACGCAGGATTAATTCATCCCAACCAGCCCATTCCTGGTTTTATTTTTTTATCCTTTTCCCAGCACGGGGTTTGGATAGCCCATGGATGAGTGTTTAAACCCAAACCAGGCCATCAGGAGCCATCTGCACATCCACACACGGGACAAATTTCCCCTGCAGGGCAGAGCTTCCCCAGGCCCACAGACCTTAATCCTGCCTATTTCGTTTTCTCCTGCCCTGATGAACATCCGTGTTTTCCCGGCACAGCCCATTTCCCTGCCAGGCAGAAATCACTTTCATTTATTTCTGCATAACCCAGCCAGATGGATCACGAGGCTCTGGAGCATCGGGGCGAAATCCATTTTTACATCCAGATGTGCTCTGCGGTCCAGGATGGTCCTTCCTGGTCCGGCTGATTTGGGCAGCAAAACCTCAGGGGGGTTTTGGTGTTAAAATCATAAAATCCTGGAGTGGTTTGGGTTGGGAGGGACCTTAAAGCCCATCCAGTGCCACCCCCTGCCGTGGCAGGGACACCTCCCACTGTCCCAGGCTGCTCCAGCCTGGCCTTGGACACTTCCAGGGATCCAGGAGCAGCCACAGCTCCTCTGGAAAACCCATCCCAGCCCCCTTCCAGCTGCCACAGAAACCTCCCTGGATTCAACCTGGTCCATTCTAACCCTAAAAGTTGGGAAACCACCCCCCCATTCTGGTCTTCAGGTCTCTGTGTATTCCAGCCACGTATTTTTACCCTTTGGAAAACCCCCAGTTTGCCATGAGCCTCCCATAATTTTTCATTTTCTTCTGTGGCATTTCGTCCCGTTAAACAGCAGGATTCCTCGACATAAAGCAAGGCCAGGGGAGTGAGTTCTACTCCTCTGGAGGGAGACAAACTTGAAAGACAAATTCATCCTTTCTCTCCCAGAGGTCTGAGCCGGTTTTGTTTCCTCTCCATCAGCCCTCGGAGCAGCTCTGTTCCACGGGATAATGGATAACAGGAAATGGATCTGGAGCTGCAGTCAGCAACTGCTAAAAGCATCCTGCCCTCTCCCAGAGCCTCGGCCACGAGATTTCCAACCCACTCCATTGATATCCTCCTGTATCCAAGGGCTGCAATTTCCCAAGGTTTCCAAATCAGCCCCAAACCCTGGTATTTCTTCAACTAAAAAGAATCCAAACACTGCGGTTTTCCGAGATATCCAAAACAGCCCCAAACCTCGTCGTTCCATTCAGTGTTTTTCCAATAAACCATCAGGATACTGCAGTTTTCCAAGGTTTCCCAACCCAGCCCCAAGCCTTGATATTTCTTCAATATAAAACCCAAATGCTGCAAAATTCCAAGGTTTTCGGATCAGCCTCAAACCCTGATATTCCTTCAATAAAACCATCCGAGCGCTGCAATTTCCCAGGATTTTTAAATCAGCCCCAAGGCCTGATTATTTCTTCAGTATGAAATCCAAATGCTGCAAAATCCCGAGACTTCCACACCAGCCCCAGATCCTGCCGTGTCCACTGATATTTCTTCAATAAACCATCAAAGCACTGCAATTTTCCAAGGTTCCCAAACCAGCCCCAAATCTTGGTGATCCCACCAACATTTCTACAATCAACCATCCAAGCGCTGCAATTCCCCAACAGGCCCCACACCCCCGATATTTCCTCAGGTTAAAATCCAGCTGCTGCAATACTCCAAGATTTGCGAATCCGCCTCAAACCCTGATAATTCTTCAACAAAACCGTGGGAATGCCGCGATTTTCCAGGCACTCATTGGGCTGCCAGCGTGGCTTCCCATGCCAGGGGGGCTGATTTGGGGGTGAAGCTGATTTGGGGTGAAGTGATTTGCGGGGAGCTGCCCGCGGTATTCCCTGGGGAAGGGGATGGAGCTGGCCGGGCTCTGCGGGACTGGGCTGCGCAGGAGGCGGCTCCTCCCTCTCGCTATTTATTCCTCCGCCGAGCTCCGTGGCTGAATCACCTCGAAGCGGGCGAGCAGAGAGCTCCCAGCCGGTGAGTGCCGGGGGAAACGGGACTCGGGGGCTTCGGGAGGGATGAATCCAGAGGCGAGGGGGGGGTTTTAGCGCCGAGCGGCCTCACGGGGGTGGGGGGCTGCCTCTTTCGCTGCCATCGCCACCTAAAAATAAGCGTTTCCAGCGTCTCCTTAAAAGCCAGAGCTCTGCTCCTGCCCGGTGCTTGTTTACTCAGCGTTTATTCAGCGCTGGTACTGGTGGGGAATTTCTCCTCCGAGGGTTTTGCCTTCTCCCTCGGCTGCCAGCTGCTCCCCCATTGTCTGGGGATTTAAAAGAGGAAGGGCTTGAGGGGGAGATTTCTCAACCCAGAGGTGACATTTGCAGGGAAATCTCCATTTCATCGCAAATTCCCAGAGCCCCAGCCCGGAATTTTCACCCCCCACTACGAGCCAGGACATTCCCAGCGTCGCCGGGAGGTTCCGGACACCCCCATCCTCGAGCATCTTCCCACCTCCACCTTCCCCACCTCCTTTCGCTTCCTCTCCCCCACTTCCCGAAGGCTTTCTCGAGGTTATTTCCACTGGTATTTTGTCACCCTGACGTTGTTTTTCCCCTCCAAACCGAAACTTCCTCCATGCAACTGCTGCTTGCGGTCGCTCCTCGCAGCCTCCATTTTCCACTGAAGGAGCTCAGAGTTCCTCCGGTTCTCCAGCACGGGTATAAATCCCTCCGGCACAAACCACCTGGATTAATTTCTCATTTCCAGCATCCGCCGGGAGGGCAGATTTGGGGGAGGAAGGTTAAAAAGCGTCAGGGAAAACAAACAAACAAACCAAACGCCTGTGAAGCCACTCGATCTATATTTGATATCGATACCATGGTCACGCCAGAAATGTCATTTCCGAGCAGAGGGATCCCAGCTGCGGGCCTGAGGAAGCGGCTCCTGACCCCACCAGGGGTTTGTGGAGGGAACTGGTTTATTTGGGGCGAAGCTCCGCGCTCGCTAATTAGCGAGGCCGTGCCCTGTTTATTATCAGAGCTCGGCTCTCAAGGCAGAGGAGCAGGTCAGCGCTGCCAGGAGCTGCAATACTCCCAAGATTTTTGAATCATCCTCAAACCCTGAGATTCCTTCAGCAAAACCATTGCAGGGCTTTGCCAGAACCCCTTTTCAAGCAGGGGCTGATTTTTTCCCCCTCGGAACTCACAGAAGGGAGCGACATCTCCAAAAAATATATTCCAAAATGGCCAATTTGCTGATTTTTTTTTTCCTCCTCCATTTTTAATTTTTCCGAGCACCCAAGGAGCGTTCGCCCGTCTGGTTGTTTTTCCCTGCCTTTTGGCTATTTTTAACCCCCCTGATCTCATCCCTGCCCCCAGTGGATGGGTGCTGCGGGGTGAGGGAGGCAGCAAACCCGCTCCACAGCGGGCGCCCTGCGCCCAGATTTTTCCATGAGCGAGCCTGGAATTCCTGCCCATCACCACGGACAGGCTCGTGCATCTCCCCTGCGTTTTTATTTAGGCCTCTTGCTTCCTATCCCACTCAGAACGCTGAGCTTAAAGGGCTTCAATTCAAACATTCCTGGACATAAAAACAGATTTTGGCGGGGGGGAAGGGGAGAAAAAACATCATTATCTGAACCCAAAGGGATGAATTTGCCCTTTGTGGCCCACAAAGCCATATCTAGGTTGGAACAGAAGAATTTCTGGCTTAAACAGGGGCTTGTTTGGCCTCTTTGGAGCATCTCAGGAAAGCTCAGCACCTCCTGCCTGCGTTGAGGTTACTCCTGGGGTGACCCCATAGGAAGCTGCTCCATTAATCTCTGCAAAAAAAAAAAAAAAAAAAATTAGGACCCAAACGGAATTGTTTCTTGCTGTAACACGAGCCAGAAGGCGCATCCAGGGATGCTGTGAAATACCCGCCCACACTGAGAATGCTTCTCTCGCCCTCCCCGGCAGGCACGGGGAGGATTTTGGGGGATGGCTCAGCCTCGGGCAGGATGGAAAAACCCTTTTCTATTGCTGCACTCGCGTATCAAACACGAGTCAACGCCCTTGGCATTGCGGGGAGGCATCCGAGGGGGTTTTGCAGCCTGGGAGGTGTTTTCCAAAGGTCTTTCCAAAGGATTTGCAGCCCTGGTGTGGATTGTCCGGGCGGGATTACGCACGCAGGGAGGGAAATGGCTCGTTAAAGGGGATTTCAGCCTTGCCAGCCCCCCAGCCGAAGTGGGAGATGCCTGGCATGCCCCGGAACGCCAGCAGCAAAACGCTGAGACAATGGATGCTCTGAGTCAACGGAGGTTCGAAAACACATCGAACTCCAAAAATGCTGCTTTTCACCTCGGGCCTGTCGCCCATTAACAGGGATTTGGGCAAAGCACGCTGAATTCCGTTCTCTGGGGAAAGAAAGCCCCCGGGGCCAGGCTGGGCGTTGCCCTCCCTGCAGCACCGAGCACCCAAAAGCTTTGGGACTGGGCTGAATCCGTTCATGGCATCGATCCTGGCACAGCAGAAATCCCATTTCTACCCTCAGATTGGGCAGAACAGGTTTGACAAGAGGGGTTTAACCTCCCAATCAGGTGAAGCATTTTCTCCCAAAGGCTGTTCTTTCGCTACTTAAAACTGCCATCGCCGGCAGGGGTCCTGTTGGGGGATGTATAAAATTATATATATAAAATATTTTACGTCTATGTATAAATAAGGGGTTTTGGGGGGATAAATACACATTCAGTCCAAAGCTGTTTATTCTGCAGCTGGATTTAAGGGGTCCAGACGTGTTTTATGCGATGCATGAGCGAGGCAGTGTTGAGCCCGGGGGTGCGTGACCCTGCCCTGACGCTGTCCTTGTCCCCACAGCCATGGCCAGGCTCCTCGGCACCTGCTGCCTGCTGCTGCTGCTGCTGCTCGGCCTCTGCACCGACGTCGCCCTGGCCAAGAAGGGCAAAGGCAAACCCAGCGGGGGCGGCTGGGGCACGGGGAGCCAGCGCCAGCCCAGCTACCCC
>VZTE01001693.1:0-34213 GCA_013397775.1 Eulacestoma nigropectus
TGCTTGGGGAGTGCTGGAGAGAAAGTAAAACCCTCTTAACTTCTTTTTATTTCTTGTTGCTTTTAACTCTGTTAGTAATAAACTTCTTTATATTCTTTAAAGTTTTAGGCCTGCTTTGCATTTCTTCTAATCCTTATCTCACAAAGTGAAATAGATGTGATCAAACCACTACACACAGGATATTACATGGAGCAAACAATGGAAACACCACATCCCCTTCCATTTTTTATAGGATGGGTTGAAAGAAAAGGCTGCTGATATGAGAGGCCATGCAGCTATTCCTGTGCTCCATTCCTTGGAGCAGAGGTTTTGGAGGAGAAGGGAACTCAAGGACTGACCTGTTGATGCCTTGAGGGGCTACCCAGAAACAGAGACTGGACAGAAGTAAGGGAATAAAGGTGGATCCCAAGATGGATGATGAGTCACAAGTTCTTCACACTTTTATAGGTTGGGTTCATTTGCATATGAGTATAAATTCACCAATTCAAACTTGAGCTAAGGATGGAATTTCTTCAATTTCTCCACCTCTCCAGAGGCCCTGGTTTGCACCTTTTGGGCCTGGGACAGCCTGAGTGTCCTTGAACAATGAGCTCAGAGAGGCTTTGTTGTGTCTGTCTGGCTTAAGAGAGCAGCAGCCAACAGGCTCCAAGAAACTTCAGAGTTACACACCAGGCAGCACAGGATTGAAAAATATAAAAGCCAGAACCTAAGGCATCACTGTCACCCAAACACCGAGTCTCTCCCCCTCAGAAAACGAGGCACCAAAAATTCGTAGCAAACACTTCCTGTGGTAGAAAATCACCTCAGAGGTGCCATCTGCCCTCCTGGACACTGGCAGACCTCTCCCAGCAGCCAAAGCTATGCCCAAAAAGCAGGTGATGAGGAACAGGCCTGTTGCTGGCTCCTTTCTCCACATCATGTGGAAAACCAGCACTGAATGTGAGGCGAGAGGCTGAAGCTCCTCGCTGGGGCTTGCAGGCAGACAAGGCCTCTGCTTTACGAATCAGCCCTCATGATTTGATGGAAAAACAGGTGAGTCAAATTTTCACACTGTGAAATTCCACATGGACAACGATCCTTCTCGTTCAGGAGATGGAATGTCTTCTCTGAAATATACAGGTTTGGGATGAAATTTGTGAATTTTACATCCTGTGCAGTCCTGGCTTCCAAATCCACCATTATTTCAAATTAACCCATAAAAAAGTGAGAGTTTTCCTGTCATTTTTCCTCTCTTTTATGAGCTACTTGCAAGTTGGAATTTCTGTCTGGAGATAATTTGACTTCTTTTATCTCCACAGAAGAACTTTGATTGAGTAGCTCCAGCTGAAAGCTGCTATAAATTAATTGTTACAATTACACCACTTTTTCATTTTCAAATACACCTGATACAAATGTAACCCGGGAGAAAGATTTTTTTTTTTAATAGTGGCATTTATTATTGTGATTTGGATAACATTTCTGTGTTATTCACAGCAGCTGTATTTAAGGTTTTTTTATATTGTCGTTTGTTATTGTCATTTGGATAACATTTCTGTGTTATTCACAGCAGCTGTTCCAGGAAGGAACTCATCCAAGGAAAAGGGAAAACGGGCCCATTCCAGGTGCAACAGCGGGACGCTGCCACAGGGAGGCAATCTTGGATCATTTTTTCTCATTTCTTCCAGGTTTTCTCCTTGAGAACCCCTCCAGCTGATCAAATCCTCGAAGCTCTCTAACTTTCCTCTCCTTAGTTGTCCCAGTGTTGATCAATTAGAAACTCAGCTATTTCTCCCTAGGGAATGAAGAAAAACCCAGTGGTTTTCTCCAGATTCACGTTCACTCAAACACTCTTTCGAAATCACCTGGGAAATAAAAATTTTAAAAGTTTTTATTTGATTTCAGGTCTTAAGGAGAAGTTCTGACTCCCCTTATAAACTGAGGTAAAATACCCCCAGTAGCTGAGGATTACACTCCAAAATCAGGTGATTTCACATTTTGGGTTTTGGAAATGTAAAGTGTAATCCTGGCACGTATTCCATGGTCACCTGGATGCAGTTACCAGCCAATATTCAGCTTTAGTAAGCACCAGCTCACCTGGAGCAGGCAAGTTTTACTCCCAGTTCCAGGTGGGATTGATGCTAAAAGTGTCAAGCAGTGAACCAGAGGCCAAGCTGAGCTCGAAGATGAGCTCTGGGCTTGCCAGGTCCCAGCTCTCCCAGTGGGAAACCTGTTGAGAGGGTTTCTTTGCAGAGACAAGAGGGATTATCTTGCTGTCAACAGATTCAGACAAGAACACCACCAGGCACGCCCTGGTTCATGCAACTGAAGGGTGACAACAGACAATAAAACACTGCATGAACGAGGCAGTGATGCCTCAAACTTGCTTTTAATATCTGAGGTCATATTTAAGAGCTTGTTAGTCAAGAGAGAATTCCTTTTCCAGGAATCTTCTGTTCCACAGGGACTGCAGTGCTGAAGCAGCAGCAGCAAAGCAAATTATATTCCTCAGATTTTTTTTTTCCAAAGTCATGTTTTCAATTAGAGAAAAATGGGAGGTTTTTATTTCCTGGGACACTGGGGAATGGCTTTAAACTGCCAGAGGGTGGGTTTGGATTGGATATTGGGAAGAAATTCTTCCCTGTGAGGGCGGTGAGGCCCTGGCAACATAAAAGGACTGCAGCTGGTGCTGATCAAGGCCTGAAAGGCAGCATAATACAAGGAATACAAGGATAGGGAAGTGGGATCTTGTACAGCTCCCTGGAAAAGCCAACTGCTTGGATTTGCTGCCATTATATCTGTTATCCTGGCATACTGTCAACAAATTTGCAGGACGTTAGCTGGGATCTCTCCTCCTCTGCCCTGTAAGACACTGGGTGTACTTGTGGTAAGAAATACCAGCAGATTTTATTTAGCCCAGTTGCCTAAGTCCAGGCATTACTCTGGATTTCTCCTCCCCCAATATTCATTTCAAACCAGCTTAGGAGTGGAATAAAGAGTGGCAGAATCCCAGGAGTAACAAAACTGGAGAGAGTAGCCCAGAGGCAAATCCCTTCCCAAGGTGTTATTATGGGAGAGATGGGGGTGGCAAGATAACTCACACAGGCAGTGAAATTATCCAGGGATATTCAGATTTTGGATTGGGGAGTGTAACAAGGATGCAAATTAAGAGTTTATATTGAAAAAAAAAGGGGATGTTGGTTAAAGATATAACACAGGGCCTTTCATCATCGACTACTTTTAAATACAAGCAGCCAAAATGAGAAACTCAGGGCCCTGATGCAGGGAATTAAAAGGATTAAAGGGACAAAAAGGAGCTGGGATTTTCCATTGGAGGGGACACATTTCAGAGAGATGCTCAAACTGTAAATGATAGTTCCAAAAACACCTTATTTGAGTCAGGGAAAAGTTCCCTCAGTACTTTCTCTACCACAATTTTGGCACAGCTGGATTTCAGCTCGTTCCAGAGACCACGGAATTCAGGACTGTTGGGTGGATGATCACACTGGCTGAGTTTTCCCTCACCTCACTGGCTGTCAGCGTGTCTCACCTTCTTACTCAAGGTATTTTTTCATTTAAGAGCCAGTAGGAGCAATAAAAAGGAGAAGTGAGTTAATAAAAGAGGATTTAAAACTACCCTGAGAGCATCTCTTTCATTTTCACACACCCACAGCCTGCAACTTCAATCCTAGGGTTAAAAATCTTACATCACCTCCACTTACATTGAGCGAATTTTGTGTGCTGCAATATCAAACTTTTAGCTCATTTCCCACAGCTGATCTTTAAATAACTATAATGAGCATTTTGCTGGGTAGTCCCTGCCTGCTTTGCTTTGCTCATTGCTGATGGATTTCTGATTCAGCAAATTGGAGCTTCACGATGGGGTGTTGAAACGGGGCATCAGGAATCCCAGCTGGAATTTGTATCCCATCTATTTCCCTGAGAGAAAGGCCAGGTAGAACATTCTGAAATTGACTGGCTCCTCTCTCCCAGGCATAACAGGAAGAATGCAGGGAATCTTAGTCTGAAGTAATTTTTTTTTTTTTTTTTGATGGCATAGATATTTTAATGTGTAATTTTTTATGTGGGGTTTGGGTTTGGTTTGGAGTTTTTTGTTTTGTTTTGTTTTTTTATCATGGTGTGTGTAGATCTAACACCCCCTTCAACAAGAAAATAAGGACAAAAATAAAAAATAAAGACAAATCCTCTTTCAACTTGATGAGGAGCCACAGCCTGGTAAATCCACTGCTATTGCAACAGGTCAAAGAGTTTTAGGCTATTTCATCATTCCAGAGGAACAGAAGAAGGTTAGATGAGTATTTGGGACCTCTGGCATGAGGATGCAATTCCAAAGGTCCTAATAAATCAGTGGGAGTGGAATAAGCAATTCCTGAGAAGAGCTACCCTTTAAATCACTGTGGTCAGAGCTGCCTCTTCCCACATGGGCTAAGTCCCTGTGGATTCAGTGCATGTGGGATAACAAAACAAACATTGTAATTAATCCCTATTGGAGCTGAGTTTATTTCCTTCTTCAGGCACCCAGTTTCGGGCACTGCAATAATGCTCTGATCTGATGTGGTCTCTCTTTGGCCCTCTCCTGCCCGTTTGTTGTTCTGGATACCCCCCAGACCATGAATCGAAGCTCACGCTGATCCGACAGGTCGTACACGAGTAGAAAAGCCCACGTAAGCAAACCCCAGCCCTTCATCGACTGGGATCCAACTGGTGTGCACAGTCCTGCCCCCAAAAGTGGAATTATGAGTCAGAGTGAAAATGAAGGTCATGCAGATCGCTGTGTGCAGCAATTCTTGCAGGCAACACGGGCTTCATTTGCATAATTAGCTTGTTCTTGCTCAATGGTCTCTTCACAGGGCTGGATTCTGGATGTTCCTGCTGGATTTTTTCAGGTGTTACATGCTATTAAAACTCCCAAAAGGCAAGGGATTTTTAAAAATTGCCTTTGTTTTTATTTAATGAATACATTTTAACTGAATCTCTTCTAAGCCATCATAGATTGGAATAACAGCTCCAGTGGGCACCTTTGTGTGAACACCTTCAACCAATAAACTGGATTAATTGGCACAAAAAGATTGCATGGGTGGCTGAGCATGCTTTTTTTTTTTTCAGAATGGAAAAAAAACCCCACAAAATCAAAATCTCAAATATAAACATATTTACTCTTCTAAGCATAACCTCTCTGCAGATAAAATACACAGATAGGGTAAATATGACTTGAGTGGTAAATATTAGTAAGGACGGAACAGTCAATAGGGAGAGTTCTAGACCATTTCCAGAACCCAAACTACCCCTAAAAGATGTATTTTCACATCTATTTATATCTGTTATCAGATGTTACTTCCAAGAGGGAATGTAGATCCTCTAGGAAAAAATGATTTTTTTCAGACTAGATTGAGTTTAGTGATCGGACAAATCAGTAAAGATTATTTCACTTGATTCCTGATTATTTCACTTGATTTTTCCTCATCTATCATCAACAATAAGAGGATATGAGGAAGCTGTACTTATATTTTTCTGAGAAAATGGAAAACTACCCTTGAGAGGCCAAGAGTATAACTGAGGAACATCCTCACCACTCACCAGTTAAGAAGACTTGAAGCATAGTGAAAGAATTAATATTTTGATGCAAACCTGCCACAGTCCATGGAGGAGATGAGGAATTTGCTGAGGGAGTAGTTGAACTGAAGGGCCGTGGCCTAACCTAAAAAAAATTAGGTACCACACTGCTCTTGTAAGTTTAATCACAAAGGATGCAGGATTGCCTCTCCCAGCTCCCTTTTTGAGAGAAAACAGCCATAAATATCCTCTGGAAAGCATAGTCCTGCCTCTAAGAGTGTGATCCAAGCATGCCCATGGGATGAGGCCCCTCAGGGTGACGGCAGCCAGGAAAACCAAGCACACCCCACCCTTGGGTGGGTGATAAGAAAATTGCTCAGACAGAGGCAGCTCTGTACTTGCAGGGGAGCACAGCTCAGCACTTCAAGGGCTTTGGAGTAATAGCAGAACACACCTTCTGTGGGCAACACCTGAGGAAAAGGCATTTTAGGCAGCAAGCTGGAAGAAAGTCACCTGTTTTGTCAGAGTTCAGTGTAAATACAACCTCTATTCCTGGCTGGCTCTCTCTCTATGGATATAGAAACAGCAATTTCCTTCAAGTCAGGCAACGAGCTGCCCTCCAAACAATCACTGAAGCATTTTTAGGCAATGAAATGGAAGGAATTTTTTTGCAGGGGTGGCTGGTAAGAGGAATCAGCACATAAGTGAATCATTTTACACCCAGGAAAGAGGCTCTAGGCTGAGGTGCTGCCGCACAGAGCAGGACAACAGCAGAAAAGGGAGTTGTTCCATCCATTTCTAAATCCTTTTCATCAGATTCCACCCAAAGCATCTCATCCAATCGCATCCCTAAATCTGGGACCTGAGGGAGGAGCAAAAAGATACAAAAGAGCTTTTGCTCTACCTGGATAAGGGAACCACTTCCAGCAGCATCCCAGCACAAACTCCTGCAGCCAGAAGGATTCTGCAAAGCATCTCCCTAACTTCCTTGTCTCTTCCAGGTATTCCAGATGGCAAATACTGTCTTTCAGAGAATATTACAGTTCTCACCTGACCCCCTGGAGTTTGTAAATCATGTTAGAATTCAACCAAGATAAACCAGCTCCACGGTTAATAACCTTTATTAAAAAGACAGAGAAATTATTATCGACACAGAGCAGCCTGTTGAGACAAATAGAGACAGAAATGTTTTAATTAAAACGAGGTTGAAAAAAGACTCAATAAATAATGACATTCAAATAAGCAGAATTCTAATTAAACACTACAAATGATAAGTTTGATTTATGAGACTGACACCTCAAAGAACCCTTTTGATTCAGCCTTGAATTGATTTCGGTGGGACTCAGAATCAGCACAGCTTTCAAGTCTCACTGGTAAAAGAAAAGGAGGAATCCTTAATATTTCTATTACCTTGAGCAGGACATCAATTTTAAAATGTCTCCATGTAGTACCATGAAATCCCTGCATTCATCTCAAGACAGTATTATCCCCTAAAGATATATAAAATGTTTCTACTTTTGCAAATAATTATGGATATCACCATCATAACCAGCCCTGGATTTGGGAACACACAATTGCTGTAGGGAGCAGTTAGCAGGGATTTCCAAACTGCATTTTAAACACATTTTTTAATAACTACTTTTTTAAACAGGGCCCTTTTCAAAGACATCTGTCAGCCATTATTACAAAATAACCAGAACAGTGTTATTGGTACCTGCACCTACACACAAAATTATAAATTAAAAGAAGAAATGGAGTTGTTCTGGGTAAAACAAAGGCAAAAATAAAAAGTCCAAACTCCTTCTGCTTTGTTTGTTGGGCTTGATCTTGTTACCCAGAAGAGAGGTGTTGGTAAACTGCAACAGAAGTGACCTGCTTTTAAAACTCCCACATCTTCCTTCTGTGGGTGATTTATCCACTGGAAGTTCACTGGGTGTGAATGGCAGAGGAGAAGAACCATGCAGCCTTTGCTTTTACAGGCAAATTGTCTCTTTATTTGCCACTACAGGTTCTTGCCACAAAAACCTCAGTGGGTTTGGGTCAGTGAGGTGGGTACAGCACCACACGGGTCGTGAAAGTCCCATAATGGAATATATTTGCTCTAGGTGGCATTAGGAAATGTCATTGAATCATAATTTCTTTTCAAAATCAGCAAGATAAATCAGAGCTCCTTCTCAAACAGGCTTTGACTTCAATCTAAAAATCATGAAGAAGAACTTTATTCGTAATTCTCTTGTGAAACTAATTGTACTAAACCACCAAGAGGTAAACTTTCAGATAAAATGAAATATGTATGTAAAAGCAAGAGTACCCTAAATCCCCTTGAAATCTGGACCTACTCCTCAGTGCCTTGTCTTCTCAGCCTGATTCAATGCTGGCCTACACCAGAAATCCAATCTGACAGCACAGTCAGCACTCAGTTAAAACCCAGACACGAATTTATGCCTACAAATGCTACATGCCACACAAACTGGGCTCACCCTGGCTACTGCAGCTGTAACCAGCCCCCAGCCGACCTGCCTGCCCATGCAAGCCATGAGCAGAACCTGTTACAACCCTTCACAGTCAGAGCAAGGGGTCCACACGTGACCAGAAGCGATGGGGACATGCCCCAGGCCACCTTGTTCTTCGCACATTTATTTGATCTGTTCTAGGATACCCCTTAAAAATTCCCCCTGGCCTAACGTCTCCTGACTTCCTGCACTTTCCATGCTTTTTTCCATTGGTCCACTGAGCCAAAAACACTAAGGAGACCTTAATACTGGAAGAGGCTTGTGGGGAAGATGGAGAGTTTTCATCAGGACTTGTAGGAACAGGATGAGGGACAACAGTATTGAACTGACGGAGGGTGGGTGTAGATTGGATATTGGGAAGAAATTCTTTATTGTGAGGCACTGGAACAGGTTTCCAAGGGAAGCTGTGGATGCCCCATCCCTGGAAGTGTTCAAGGCCAGGCTGGACAGGGCTTGGAGCAACCTGGTCTGGTGGAAGGTGTCTCTGCCCACGGCAGGGGGTGAAACAAGACAATGTTTAAGGTCCCTTCCAATCCAAACCATTCCAGGACTCTATGACTGGGAGAAGAATTTCCTTTCAAACCTCTTCCATGAGCAAGGAGCTGGCACTTCCAATAAAGCTAAACTGATCAAGCTGATCCAAGAGCTACTTCTCCCCAAGTTTAAAAGCCCATCTCTGAATTCTGAGATCGAGAGCAGGAAAAAACAGAGGTTCATGATTGGGAACAAGGAAAAAAATGTATCTTGAAGCCACTTTCTCACTTGATTCTTACTGAAATTAACTTTGCCCAGCTCCTGAGTTCCTATGCCTGAGGACACACACAGGGATGGTGTGTCCTGGCTCTTGGCAGCAGTTGTCTGGTGAAGGGATTCCCTCGGAGAGTTGCCAGTTTCTATCCATGCAGATATGCTTCCAGCCAGTGCTCCCCAGAATCCTTCAGGGAACTGCAGGAAGAGAAGGGAAAAAAATCACTTAGGAGAAGACAGAGTTCAACTTTGTGGAAAGCAAACTGTAGTTCAAGGAATAAATGGAAAAAAATGGATTTTAAAACGAGTGGACACCTCATAGCAAAGTCTGACTGCTGGGAATGAGTTGAGAGGATTTAAGGAAGAGAAAAAAAAAGCTTTGAAACTTTAAAACTTCTAGAAAAGTCTAAATAAACTCCAGGTTTGATCTCTCCGTGGACACTGATTTGAAATGGCTGCCTCTGTGTCTCTTGTGTGCCATTGCAGAGCAAAACCATCTTGTTAATTGATACTTACTGCAAAATATCTGCAAAGGCTGTCAGCAAGGTCTTGCTTTTGTAGTCAATGCCGTGCTTGCCACAGAGGCTTTTCACCAGGGGAGCCACTTTCCAGTAGTTGTGCCGAGGCATTGTGGGGAACAGGCTGCAGAACGGGACGAGGGAGAGTTATTGCAAGGCTTGGCTTCCTCCCTGTTCAAAATATCCCCCTGCCCCAGGTTATTCCCATTTTTTCCCCCAGGATGATACTCACTGGTGCTCGATTTGGAAGTTCAAGTGCCCGGTGAACCAGTCGTTGAACACAGACTGGTTCACGTTGCAGGTTGCGTGGAGCTGGGAGGGGAAAAAAACCCAAAAACCCCACATGATTTAAGATTTTATCTTCCTGCAAGTCCAACAACTGAACCCCCAGCAATCACTGCCCACCTTTATCTAGCCCAAAAATCCAGGCTAAGTCGGGGATTACAGCCATCATTACCCTGAGGAGTTCAACACAGTCTAGACCAGCCAGGCTGAGTTTTTTATCCTTGATAAAACAGGAAACTGCTTCAAACCCACTACGTGGGACTATACTGCTGGAGGCAGGATAGATGTGAGCAAAGTTCTATTCACATATTCATTTTTATCAGGCAATTTTGTCAGATTTATCTGATCTGTAATAAACCTGCAGCCTGTAGGATAAAAATAAAGATATCCCACTTTGCTTCCCTTTAGCTGGCCCAAAAAGGAGATTGGCTGTTATACCACCAGCACTTTTCTATAATAGGGAGGGGAAAGGGTTGTAAAAAATGTATCAAGGCCTTTCCGTGAAAAACCAGGATTTTTTAAATCCAGATGTCCTGTTTTCCAACTAAAATTTTAAATGGTTTGAATATCACAGAAATGTTTGTTTAATGAATGGAAGGACAAACCTCATTAACACCAAATCTAAGAGAATAACAACATTGCCTTTGTCCTACAGTTCAGACCAGCAGACCCAGTATTCCAGAAGAAAGGAGTTTCTCACCTGAGTAGACACCCAGTCTTCGTTCTTGTCGTAATCAATGTCCATTGGGATGTGATTCATCTGGGACACCCAAATAAACCAGGTGCTCTCAAGGTACCTGGGCAGATAAACACAGAAACACTTGTCCTATGTCCAATCCCATCCAAACTTAACACTAAAACACTTTTCTAAGTCTCTTCTCAAGTAAAAAAGCACTTCTGGAGTTTAAGAACCACTCGAGTTGTAGATGCTGCAGATGTCCCTGAGCAGCCACCACCCCCCTGAAGTTAAACTGTTTCTTCTTCACTGTTTATTTTGCAGAAAATTGTAGTGTTAGTTTTCATTTCTTCCCTCTGAAGCTCAATATTGATTACAAACATTAATTATGGGGGCTCTGAGTTACCTGGACAGCCAGTAGTACACCATGAAGGTTTTAAATCCCATTAAAGGAATGTACATGAGGCAGACTCGGATGTTGAAAGCCACAACCAATATCAGGTCCTGTAAAAAAAAAAAAAACAAACCAAATCAAAAAACCCAAAACAAATCAGGATGAAAATCAGCCTTTGTTGATGAAAAGCCTCCACTCCATCCTCTCCCTTTTACTTGAACTGCAGCTTAAAAAATGTTCTGATATGCAAATTTCTGACTCATCAGGAGTAAGCTCCATTCTGCATCAAGGTGGATGTGTCCCTGAAACACTCCCACTTAACCATCAATAACTGCAGACAACGGCCCTGTCATCACACTCTGGGTCTGGGAATTTCCTGATAACTTTTATTTATCTGCTAAAAGGCTAAAAAGCCTCTTCTAAACAATTTTCTCTTGCTGCAGCAAGCCTAGAATCAGCCTTTTCTATCCTTTTTCTCTCTTATCCCCCAATCACCTGACCAATAGGAGGTGAAGGTGAATACAGTGGCATTTTTGGAGTTTTCCAGACAGGGAAGCAGTGCTTACCAACCACTTTTTCCTCTTGATTGCAAAGTAGAATATTGACAGCTGGAAGAAGGGTACGAGGGCGAGAGGGGCCAGCACTGAAGGACAGAACAGAAATAGAGAGAGAGATCTGGAATGTCACTGCATCATAAAAATGATTCTTCTTTCCAGTGGAAGAAAAATTGCTGTCTTCCATTCACATTAACCACCGTGCATCCACACATAATCTCTTCCTCTTTTCTTCTCACCACTTCTCCATTTCTTTCCCCATCCCTTTCTTCCCTCCATTTGATCCACCCCCATCTACCTCTCATAACCCAAACAGAGCCTTAAGGGGCAATTCCTCCTCATGGGGACCTTCTTTAACGTGAAGGAAGCTTCCTGGAGCGATCACTTCAATGGGAATACCTTTAAAACCTTTATTTTGCGGGGGAGAAGATACACTCATGATTTTAAGGGATACTCACAGATGAAATACTTGTGCTGGTAATTGTAAGGCATGAACTTCTTCTTCTGCTTTCCTAGCTGTAAAATTAAAAGACATGGAAATATTTATATAAAGCACAACTAAGTTTATTTCTTCACCTTGCATTTTTTCACCGTTTACACCAGAGGTTTCTTAACATCACCCTGAATTTTTGTGAATATAATACTTCAAAAGACAAGATAACAAGAAGGTGAAGCAAACTGCTTCCAGAGCTCCAGTCCGCACTGGATCAAAACTGAAACAACAAATGAACCAGGAAAAAAAAGAAATCCTGAAATCCACTTTTCCCATCCATGGTGTGCCTGACTCTCATCCTGTTAAAACGCAGGAAGACGTGAGAACTGATTTCCTACATTTTCACTCCATCAGACCCAGTGGAGCACAGCCAGCCTGCTCTGGATGCTCACGCTCCTACACGAGAGATCTTTCCCAAAATCCCTGACAAAATCCTTCCCAGCTGAAGCCAACAGTTTTCTACCAATAAGCCTTTTGTAACCCTCATCGCAGGAGCCTTTCTGAGACAGCAGAGCTGCAATTTGCCATGTGCCTTGGAGAGTTTCTTCAGCAGGTAAAAGAGAGAGAGGCGTTATTTTAAGAGGCTGGTTTATCTTGCAACGAGGCCATTTCATCACCTGTGAATAAATGGAATTACAAGGAAAAGAAAAGGCAAATGAGCCCTTGCCTATCCTGATGCTATCAGAAACCATCACGGAAGCAGCGAGGATCTATTCATAGCTTCTCTTTTTATGAAAGCCATAAAATTCAGGATTAGGAAATCGTTCGCTGCGTTCGGTGCGCGGCAGCTCCGCCGGCCCTGAAGGATTTGGGTGCCGAACAGCTCCGGCAGCCAGGAGGATCCAGAGGGAACATCTGACTCACTAATGCCATCTAATGCAAGTGGACTGACTCACCCCTGGAGCTGCCTTCAAGGTGCTTGCCCTTCCTTAATCACCGATTTCAAGCCTTTGCTTCCCAGGAGCTGGTGCCTCAGCATTGCAACAACACGAGACTCTCAGACCTTGGAACTTTGGGGGTTATCAAAGAATCCCAGAATGGTTTGGGTTGGAAGGGACCCCAAAGACCACCTCGTTTCAAGGCACAATCTGAGCTGTTATCATTATATATTATATATCTATATATCACACTCTAGCTTTCTGTCATTAAATCTGCTTTTCCAGACCTCCATGGAGAGGGTCTTTCCCAGGCTGAAGAGGAGAGGGTGCATGTTGAGGTCGGGGTCCTTGCGGAAGCAGTTGGGCTTGGCGTGGTGCTGGTTGTGCAGGTGGTTCCACCAGCTGGCAGGCATCCCCTGCGTGGGGAAAAGGGGAACACCGGGCATTCAAACCGGAGCAGCATCAAGGATCACATCTCCATTTGCTGCAATCCCCTCACAGGCGACCCTGCCTGGATTTAGGGGCACTCCCATCCATTGCTCAGTCCCGATTAGCCCCAGAGAACATTCCCACCAATACCTTCAGCAGGTTTATCACCACCATCTGCAGGAGATGATTCCATCTGGGCCTCCTGAAGACAGAGCAGTGCCCCAGATCATGCTGGAACCAGCCCATCTGGATCTGGGAGACAAAAGGATCACTGAGGAAAGAGAACTGGTTGCTGTAATTTGCCCCGTGAGTCTCTGTAACTTCAGAGTGTGAGTTTCATCCTCCTTCTGATGTTGGGAAGACACACTCACAGGGCTGGGAATTTCCATCCAGGCCGCTGTCCACTACAGCTGCTCAATTCCAGATACTGGCTTCATCTGGAATGTAGGGAAAGCAGCAAAGCATCACTGCAATTAACTTCACTGTCACAGCACGGAATTCTGCTGCTGCCATCACAAATAATTAATTTCCAAGTAACCAGCTAAGAAGTGGAATGGTTTCCAAGTCCCTGGCTTCATTGCATTCCATATTCCCATGAAAATACAGGAGTGCTCTTTGAGGGATATCTGCCTTAGCAGATATTAGGCAAATTAAACAGATTAATTAAATAAATTAGCTCATTTGCACCTGCTCCAGGGAGATCTGAGCAGGTTTAAGTGTTCAGTGCTAATAAGAAAATCTTGTTTTCTTACCCCCGCCACACCCTTCAATTTCTCCCATCTAAGGGCCACAAATCCCTATTCCCTCCTTCCCTACAGCCACTCTGAAATGGATCCTTCCCTTCCATGGCTGAATTTACTAATCCAGCAGAAAACTATTCAGGGCTAGTGGGGACTCATAAAGGACCCAAAAAATACCAGAGCCATCTGACAGAAGGAACAGAGAGCCAAAAGTGCAGGTGAGAATGAAACATTCCCTCTTTTTGCTGGGGTAAGTGATTAGATCAGCTCATGCCATCTTGTGAAAGAGCCCATTCCACAACAACCCCACCATCCCGAGGGAGCAGCCTGTCAGCAAAAGGAGATTTGCTGCAGGCAACAAAAAAGTGTGACGTAGAACACGCTTGTCATCTTCAGCCAGACAATGGGATCTAAGGAGAGGCAATGCCTGGGACGTGAACATCCCATTAATCCTCTCCACCTGGAAGAGCCGAGGGCGTCTGCAGCACTGAGCACCTGTCAGCAGTTTACCTGGGCAGTGGTGAAGAACGCCATGCCAGCCAGGAAAGGCATCAGGGATATGCCAAAGTACCAGAGCACGAGCCAGGCTGCAGCCTCCAGCACCAGGAGGTGGAGGAAAATCAGGAAGAAGAAGTAGTAATTGGGCCTCAGAAGTCCCATCTTCTCAATGGTGCAGCGCAGCTCACGAAAATCCTCCAAGAGGGATTTCTGTGGGCAAAGAAAAGGGATTTCTGTGGGTGAAGTGAGTATCAACGCACTATTTACTTTGAAAATGCCATAGAGCACAGCCAGGAACCCCAATGCAGCCACAGAAGTCGGAGGAGATCTTCTCTCAGGAGGGGCTCTGTGCCAAAACAGGCATGAGGTCAACAGACCTTGCTTTTGCTTTGGTGCTGAGACATCCCAGTGAGGAGAACTGAGCAGGATTTGGGGCTCTGGAGCTCATTCCTTGCTCCCAGGAGTGGATTTAGTGACACTGGGACAGTCATGTTTCCATGCCTGCCCATCACCACCGCCTCCTGCCCAACCACAGCGTCAGGCGTGCTCCCTCAGAGGTGATTCCTGCTACCTCTCCTGTTTTCCTTCTCCTCCCATGCTGAACCCCGAGCCATTCCCACTGCTGGAATCTAGGGCACTCACCTTTTTATTAGACTCAAAGCTGGGTTGATCTGGTGCCAGCTCCCCAATCAGCAGAGATTTCAGGTACTTTTGCACCAGGGACTTGTCGTTGTGAAATGCCACAAAGGCATCCTGAGGAGCACAAAGGGAAGGAGTGAGAGAGGGCGCGTGACCGAACACCAGAGCTGAGCCTCTCATTCCCCAGGTCTGGATTACAGCACAAAATCCTGCTCCCCTTGTGCATTTTTGTCTCTCCTGTCGCTCTTTGCCATCGACTGGAGCTCGGCCCAAGGAAGCCGGAGAGGTTTCAAGAGCCCAGATTGCATAAAAGCCCCTGGGCGAGGCTGGTAATAAACATGAAAGGGTTTGATGAAAAACCCTTTGCAGAGGGAAACGGGTTCTTTCATCTGCTTGTTTCAGCACAGCCTGTCCCTAGAAGGCTCCAGCCAGCAGCCCTGCCCTATGGATGAGACCCAGGAGCAGGGAATGAGGTGTGTCTCTGCCATGCTTGGGATGAGGCTTTGAAACCCTGTCTGCGTAACATTAAGGCCATAAAAAAGAGATGCTGAAGCCTCATATTCAGCAGCACAAACTGGGTGTCTCTCATAGTTCCCTCCAAATTTCCAGGCTGGTTGATGTTCTGGGGAAGTGGGTAATGCTAGTGACACAAATGGGCCTGTTCAAGTGCCATTTGAAATCCCAGTTCAAAGTCAAATGTAAACAATGGAAAAAAGGATGAGATTCCAGATGAATCAAAACTCTTCTTTATCTCATGTCCTCAGTGGGTTTTCCAGAAGAAAATTAAAGAGGCTGGCCATACTAATTTTTCCTTCCAGAAAGAGTGGACAGAACAAAATGCTGGTTTTGAACAGTCTGATTTTGCTGATTGTGGCCCTGAAAAATCAGCATGGATGAGCATGACCCAAATATCCTGCACAGGTCTGGTCAGGATCAAATTCCTGGAAGAGGACAGAGGACTTCCTTGGAGCCTGGAGACAGTCTCTCCCTCAGTATAGAAAAGGTCAGTATAGAAAAAGTCAGAACAAGGTGACTTTTTGGATATTTGGGCTTTTCTACAGACATCTTGTGACCCTTTGTCACAGTGACAAATGAACAACTCTGTCCAGATCCAGAGGACTGGGGAAATCTTTCCATGGTGATTTTGTGCCCCTCATCTTCCAGGTCTTGCCAGGAATTCTGATTTAATCCATAAGTATCTATACTGCACCTTGGAAATAGGAACCAGAATCCTTTCAAGCAGAAACTCCTATCCCTGAGACCAGTATCACGGATTCTTATCACTGACAGCCTCTCAGTCCTGCCTGTCTTTTCTCCTCTCTGCTCTTAGGCCCTGATTAGCATCTTAGTAACTTTAAGATTAACTTTAGAGATTAACTTTAAGAACTATCACCTACAATGCACATAACTCACAACATCTGACGTCAATTAAATGTTCTGTGATGGTGTTGCCTTGTATTTTCAAAATAATCCCCACAGAGGAAGAAGATTCTCACTATGTATACACAATTATGAGCTCTGGAGTAGTCTTGGAAAAAAAAAATCCTGGATCCTGGTTTTAGGTAAAGTCCTGCATCAGTAATTTTTGGAGACACCTTCCAGTCTTGCTTTTGTATGTGGATTTCTCAGTATATATGAACAAGCAGCATTTTAAAAGCAAAAAGAAGGATTAAGATTAGCAAGGGCACGACAGAAAGTGGTGTTAGGGTGCAACACAAACCCACACTGAACCCACGATTTTGGCTACTGGTTGTGGTCCTGTCTTCCAAGGGATATAGCACAGCTACAAGTTGGAAAACACCTTTAAGATCAAGTAAAATCAGACTGTAATTATTGCAACAATAAAAGCAAGTAAGATCAAAGGTCATTTTTTAAACACATTCACTGCGGTTAAAGCCCCTGGGTGTCTATAAATACAGTGGCGTAAACGCAGGTCCTTGCAGGAGCTGGGAGGACATAGCTTGGGGACAAATCATTCCACGCATTCTGCATTCCTTGACTCCTTCTGTAGAAGTCCAGCGGCAGAAAATGCAGGAGACGGCACCAGGATCTCTGAGCTAGCAGTGCTCTGAAGGTCAGTGAACTCGGGAGAAATCAGACAAGACTCAAACCTCCCCTTTTTCTTCCTCTGAGATCACCAGGTATTTTTCTGCCCCAGTTTCAAGCAGGGTGCAAGGGATGAAATGTGAAAAATAACTGATCTGGTTCATTTTGGGCTGGGAGTTAGGAAGTGCTATCCCATTCCACACGCTGAAACCCGAGCGATTAGACAGGCTAAGCAACTTTCTTCAAGTCAGAAAGTCTTGTTGTGACAAGAATTAAATCTCCCACATCACAAGTTCATGCCCGTGTTTCCAATGCTCAGATTTCTGCCTATTCAGAAATTCAATGTCTCCTTTCAGCATAGTCTGAGAGATCTGCTTAGAATTTATTATTCCTGCCAACAAGCACCAAATGATTTTAGAGGAATCCTCTAGACCAAAGATTTTTGCAGGAATCCCTGGAAGGTCTGTGTTCAAATACATTTGTAGGCCTTTTCCTTACGGCCTGCAGCCCAAGATCACCGTGCTGCTTTCTCAGTCCGCTCTCTGACCAAGCACAGCGACGACCACCCCCAGAGAGGATTCCCACCACGTCCTCCTTCCCTGCCACTGGAGCCACCTTCCTCCACTGCCTTCCCAGCTCTTACCGTGGCATCCTGCCCGGCATAGTGGCTGATAACCCGGCTGCCCCCGGGATGTCTCTTGGAAAACGTGCTGATATCATAAACCTTCCTGTCAATCACCAGCCACCGCTCCTGGCCTTGCCCGCGGCCGTTGCGGATCCCGACCTCTTCCCAAGTGAAAAGCTGCGGGAAGGCTGGCACGGGTCCCGTCCCCTTCTCGCTGGGGCCGGTCTGTGGAGCCATCCGTGCTGGAATTTTCCAGCGCCAGCGCTGCAGCTCCGTGTCCAGGCTGAGGGTGGCCCATCCTGGCCTGCCCGTTATACAGCCCCACTCCGAGCCCCTCCCTGCGCTTCCAAGGGCTGGTTGGCTCTCCTCGCCCGAACACACCCTTCCCAAGTTCCCTCCTCTTCCAGACGCTCGGACACACCCGTGTGGAAACGCCCTGCTCCTTCTTGCCCTTTCTGAGCTGCCTTCGAAAGGTCTGGCTGCTTCGCTGAACACAAACGGGAATAAAGAGAGAAATTTGGGGAGATCCCCTGTCACCTCTGAACGGCCTCATCACCACCCACAACCTTCAGGTTGTCCCTGGTCTTCAAAATTTTCTGTGCTGATCCTGGCACTCTAAATTAATGTGTCTTTCTTAACTAAATAATTGACTAAAATACCACCAGATCAGAGTAAAGAAAGGACACATTGAGAAAGCATTCTTTAGCTCCAGCTAATTTGGCTTCTATATTGATAATACATTTGCATACAGTTGCTTTCAGAGTTTCCTGTATGTTCTTGAGCCATGCAAGCACCTAATTGTTCAAGTAATTCATTCATGAGTCTATAACATTAAAACATTTTGTAGTAATAGCAGTAGTAGTAATAATAGTGATAACAATAACAATAATGATAATAACAACAATAATAATTGCAATAACTGTTAACACCAAGTTTGGCTGTAGATTCATAAAACCACGCTTAAAGGCAATGTTGACAAAATTAACTTTACTTAAACACTGCTCTTGCAGAGACCAAGTCCAAGCATCTCTGATATTGTGAAGATCTGCTGTGCAATAAAGAGTTCTCAGCTGTAATAAAAAGCAGTGACAAGGCAATGCCACGTTTTCTATGAACTCACGTCAACTTTGCAGACAAATCTAAGCAATATATATGAAATATTGCCCTACTTGAGATTTAGCAGTGTCTTAATCCTGGTTGGGCTTTTTTAATCCAAAATTCCAAGCTGTGGGTGCTTTTGAGGAAGGTAAAAGCAGCAGGCAGACGTGGTGCAGTCTGGGGTGGTACAGATGGGATTTTCCATTGCATTTCCTCTGTAATGCAATACTGAGTTAGATCCTGAGTTTACCTCCTCGTCCCAAACTTTCTGTTTATGTTTCTGAATTTCTTAGGTCTATAGCCCCAAATGTGGCCTGCAGTGATGCCCAGTCCCTGCCTGAAGCCTGACCAGCTGCAGGTGTCAACTATCTCCTGTGACAGTGAGTTTCACAGACAATTCACACACTGGGATTCTAAGAAAACAGGTTGTTGTGTGAGCTCCCAGTTCTGAGAAGGACTGAAAACACTCAGCTGAAGCTGCAGATTTCAGGCAGACAGGAAGATAAAGAAAGATAAAGACAGATAAAGACAGATAAAAGCCAAACTCCTTTCTTGACCAAGGCACCTCAGCAGGGCGAGGCATTTTCCCTGTCTGCCTGCATGGAGTGGGCAGTTTTCTGGCTGACAGAGAACTCCAAATTATGCAATTCTAATTCTTCAAATCATGTAGCATCTTGCAAATTAATCAGTCAAGCCCCAAACCGCCATTTAAGAGCTCCTGACATGTGGCAATTGGTGAACCACCCAGAGTAAAAGAGAATTGTGACTGCTGGTATTCATCAGAAGACAATGATAAAACAAAGGGAGGAATAATTTCTACCCTGCCATCACACTGTATTTTGTAACTCTTCATCTTGCTCTAAATAAAAGCTGAGAGTGTCCGCGCTAAGGATGTGTTCATGTTCTATGTATATGCACATAGTCTTACCTAAATCAATTTTCAGTACCTGAGGTGCTGGCAGTAAAATATGCAACAGTTGGCGAAATTTCCCGCAGATGTGGGGTTTTGTGCACATGTGAAAATATCAAGTTACTCCATAGCCGGCTGAAAGTATAAAAAAACCCTTCCCACGGCCCTACACTCAGACTTGGAAATGTAGCAGCTACTTGAAAAGGAGGAGATAAAAATGTGGGGTTTGGTTTCGGTCTGTGAGGAGATGCAGGATAAAGAGCCGGGAATGTATTGGAGTGAACAAATATGGGATGTCTGTGTCTATACCCACAGTCAGCAGTTGTGACTTTCACTGTTAACACTGTGGGTGCCAGCATCCACCAAACTGGTGGAACTAAATTTGGGAACCCTAAGATGATTGTCCTCTGTATTGGCAGTGTGTATAAATATTTATTGTCGGAATTTATTTAGCATCAGATCCCATCCCGAGGGGCCTGTAACGCCCACTGATATTCTATTAGATTAAAATCCCTTCCCGGTGTGAGAGCAGAAGCTGCCTCTGTCTATATTATCCAGGTCACCAAACAGATTCCAGAGGCGTGCAGAAAAGCTCAGACAGTGAAAGGCACAGTCCTGTCTGCCCAGAGAAACGATTGAGAAACCCGTTAAAGTGAGTTTACACCACACTCGGTGTTCTGCAAGCACTGCCCACACACCTGCCAGAATTGGTGTCCTGCGTTCCCGGGAGCTGGGACACGTGCACAGAGCTACTCCACAGCCCTGCTCCCGTGACTCAGAGGCTCCTTGCACAGGCACTTGACACAATTTCCCAGGTTTCCAGAAGGACGCTACGTGACTGCTCAGCTGCCTCAACGCTTTTATTCCCCGTCACGTAAATGTTTGCAGCTTACACTTAATCCAGTGGAGATAAATGGTCCAGAAATAAATCTGGTGCTGAGATACCCCGGACCATCTTGGAAGTAGTTGATGATCTTAGAGGTTTTTCCAGCATTAATGATCCTATGATCTTGTTTCTAAGAACGTCTTCTTTTCCGCAGAGGATCTTTAAGTTCTGAGTAATTTTGTCCTACAGGATTTTTTTTTACAGGGTTTTCATGGAGCCTCCCACGTGGGAACACCTCCCAGGTGGGGCTCCTGAGCAAAACTGGCTGGAGAATCTCTACTTTATGAAGTTTAGAGTATCACCAGAGTTGTTAGATAGAAGACAGACAGTTGTGGTCTGAACAGGTCTCCAGAATTAGGTGTCAACAGTGGAGAAAGCTGGAAAAATGTAACCTTGGATGAGCATCTACAAGCACACCTGCATTTCCCTCTGGAAGCAGAGCTGAGTCTCTCTGTCCTGCCCTGGCTGCTCTGGAGCCATGGAACAGCATCTTTGATCAAAGCACAGGTGATCTGAAATGTCTCTGCATCAGGAGGAAGGTACCACCTAATTAATATAAAATAACTTTACTTTAAAGAGTTTGTCCTCAAGGGACTCTGGAATGGTGCTCACAGGATACTGAGCCCTTTGTGGAGGGCTCAGGGATGCTCTGCCCTACAGTGGCTCCAGGGAAATTACCTGCATCCATCCACAGTTCCTGTGCATAGAGCTTGGTTTTCTTCCTGGATTTCATGGACTCTCCTTCAAGACTCCCTCTTCCGTGACTATGATAAGCCTCTTCCCAAACACAGCCAGGAAATAGAAATAATTAAAATTATTTTATCTCCAGCACAAAACTTAATGGGGAATGCATAATTCAGGAAAAGGCTGCATTCAGAACGATCTTCTCAATCTTTCCAAGAGACAAAAAACTTCTGCAGCTGGCAAAAGGAAAAGGAAAGGAAAAAAAATGCAGTAATTGATTGCTTGATAAAAATATTAAAAGGCACCATGTCAGTCAGGAGGAGAAAAGGACCAGGTTTTCCTTTTTTTAGTATATTCTGGGTTAATGAGACACCACCCTGCCTCTCAGATGGAGCTACTCATCAGGAATATCATGTGCCATGAAATGGGAAGAGAAATCTAAAGCAAAAGCAAGGGTTTTTTTTATAGACAGAGTCAAGTTTGCAATGGAGACCCTGCCTTGAGAGGTTTTGTTTGCTCAGATATATCAAATCTTTATTAACTTTGTTTCATTCCTTAGTCCAGATATCAATAGTAAATTAAATTTTTTTTTCTCTGTGAAAGCAATCTTCACATCCTTTGCAAGAGAGAAAAAAAAATACCTGTGAAAAGCCACGCTTTTCCTCCCAGCTTTGGGTTACATTTTATGGGTAAACAATAAAAACCCAAAATGAAGGGCCTGTTAATTAGAATGAGGGGTAAAATTAGTCTTTGTCATAAGTCCTGCGAACCTTCTCATCTAAAACTCCCCACAGAACAATAAACTGCATTAAAACACATATTATATAATTTTTTTTGCAATTCCGATGAAATAAACCCTTTGCACCCTTCAGCTTCATGAAAATCAGAATCCCAGGGGCTCTTTTGTGGCTTTAAGATCTAAATTAAGCTGATCTAAAGTTACTAATTCTGTAACTCTCCTCTCCCAAGTGCTCTATATTGTTACAAAGAGTAAGACACAACATGATCCAAGATAAAATTGTTAAATGCCTGTAACAAACCCATTTTGTTTTCTCACTGTTGCATATTTGGGGTTGCTTTTTTCAGACCAGGCAGCATTTTTGCTGCATTTTCTGTGGCCAGTGCAGAGCACCCACTGCTTACAAACTCCTAAACGTTCTGTCTGCCTGAAATTGGGCATCCACAGAAGAAAAATTCCACAAAAGGTGCCTATGCTAGAAAGTTTGTTTTAACACATGGCTTGTGCAACCTTAATTAGGAACAAAGTGGCCTAAGCCAGGATTAAAACACCCACGGTGGTTCCACGGCCCACACATAGAGCCCCTTCCTCCGTCCGGCCTTCCTGTGGGCCTTGGGCCACCTTCAACCTCTGCAATAAATGTGGCACAGCCTGCAGCAATATTTGGCCGTAATTCCTTCCCTGGCCTTCACCATCTGCCTCTGCCCCTCCTCAGCCACCTATTTTGGGGTGTATTCTCAGGGCAACGTAAACATTTTGCCTCAGAGATGTCCCTCATGCTTTAAACTTCTATATCCTACCCTGCCCACAAGGGCACCACTTGTAATTTTCACAGTTTGCTACTTGTTTTCTTTTGCAAAGTTTAATTTTACTTTGACACTTTAGCAACTCCTACATGTAGTTCCATGACCTGTTCACTACTGTTTATATTCCCAATCTGCCTCACAGGTTGCCCCTCATCCCTCCAAAATGCTCCCATGAATTTGTTTCTCCCCTCTTTGCTAGGGATCTAAGTCCCGTAAGTTCATACTTATCCCTTTATTTTGGTAACTTTGGAATATTTGCTGAAGACAGAAATATCTGTGGCTTTCTAGTCTCACATGTTTCTGATTTTCCTCTTGGATGAGGGGAGAAGAGGGAATAAAACAAAGAAAATGTCAAAACCTGAGCTCATTGCAGCATCTCCATTCACCTTTTATTTTACTTGGGCAACATCCAGCACTTCTTACCTCACCTTGTTTCTTTTTCCTAACTGATTGGGAGATGATCCTGGAAAGGAATTCAGGCTCACTTGTTAGAACATTGGCAGAAGTTGTTATCATTCTTGCCAGAAGAAGTTATCATTCTATCTGGGTCTGCAGCTAAATGATGGTTTAGTGTTCATCCTAAAAAGTCCATTATGCAGGAGGTGACCTAATTAGGATAATACTGCTCACAGGACTGCCCTCATCTCTTCCTGAGTCAAAGCAAACATTATACAAGGAATTATCATCTGTAAAATTGAGTTATTCTTGAATTTTTTTATTTCCCTTAGAGGACAATCTACCACCACTCCTGCTAATTGGGCTAATTAACCTTGGTACTAAGAATTTGCACTTACACTGTATCTTGAACTGGTATTGATCCACACTTCAGCTGCTGAATATTTCTTTATTACTGACAGATTGAAGTATTCTCTGCTCTAAAACTTCTCATTTTATGATCAAGTCACTGCCTCTTCTTTTATTGGGCTCAGGGAGCTGTGACAATTTTATCCTCTCAGAAAAAATTCACCAAACTGACAAGCGCCTAAACGATGAGCTGCAAAAACCAAAAAGCCAGGCTGGTTCTTGTGAGCAAAGCCAAGGGAGATTACTATGGATCAGTCAGACCTTTGGAAATTTTGCCTAAGGGGCACTATCATAACCAGCATTTCATATAAGCTGTCACAGGTGTATCATTTCTCACTGCTGTTTCAAAACTTTTCCTGGTGGCAATTCCTCCCCATTTTCTGAACACTTAATACCAGTCCCTGCAGAAGCAGCAAATCACAGAGAAACCTCTTCCAGTGTAATCCTCTTTCTTTCCCACCCATGAGCATTGTTGCATTACTGCGCTTCTCCTCTACCCCTGACCTGCTAGGAAATCTCTTTATATTCCTTATAAAAGAATCTTGGGAAGCAGCAAATCCTCCCCTTGATGAGTGACTCGGCTGCATTCATCATCTATCCTGCGTGGATCGACAATCAGCTTGATTTCCCCTACTTTTCTAAAGGTGGGGAGAATTCCATAAAGAATGCCATTCCCCTCTTCAGGAATTCGGGATAATGGATGCAAACACATCCACAAGTTGGGCAAGGACTGCAAATTCGCACCATTAACGAGTCCAAATGAGTGGGTGTTGGGAAGGGGAAAACTACAGCGTTTTCCTCTTTCAGTTGCCCCATCACCCTTAACTGTCTGAACATCACCCTGCCATTTTAATAATTCCGGCTGCTCCACTGCTGAAGATGTTCCTCCCTGATTTGGAAAAAGTGATTTATTCCAGGTTGGAGCCACCTCCTTGTCCAATGATATTCCACTTAACTGGACAATCTTCAAAGCCTTATGAACCTCCGACATCTTCAGGAACTATATCCTCTTCTCCCTGCCATGGGCAGGGACAGCTTCCACTATCCCAGGTTGCTCCAAGCCCCATCCAACCTGGCCTTGGACACTGCCAGGGATCCAGGGACAGCCACAGCTTCTCTGGTCAACATATGCCAGGACCTCCCCACCCTCACAGGGAAGAATTTCTTCCCAATATCCCATCTAAACATCCCTTCTTTCAGTTTCAAGCCATTCCCCCCTGTCCTGTCACTCCATGCCCTTGCCAAGTCTCTCTCATGATCGGATCCTTCCCTTCTGATCCTCTGGGATGTCCTCCTCCCCTTCTGATGTCTGACTGCCGCCCTGTGGCGATTCCACAATGTTCAAGTTCCTTTTTTAAGGCTAAAGGGTTTCCACTAGATGGCAAAGTCGGGGCTGGTGTTCTTCCAAAAAGGTGTACTTCAGTGTATTTCTTGAGCCTGGAAAACTCTCTGGAGAACTCCTCTCAAGCCTGGAAACCTTCCAGCAAACTCAGCACATTCGTACCTGGTTATGCTGAGTCAGGTCCCCTTTCAGTCTTACCCTTCAGGATTGTGAATCTGCTCATCTGTGTTATTCTTCTTGGTTATCCAGGAATTTGGTTTATTGCATTGTGGATTTTTCCTCTTTATTGTGGCAGAGAAAACACAGGAGAAGCACATTCTGGAGAAAGAGGTTTATGACAGTTCCCTCTCTGCAGCTGTGGATAGGCATTTGTTCCACCTTTCACAGACTCCTGCACAGATGTATTTTACTCTGATGACAGCAAAAATTGGTAAGATAAGTAATTTTATTAACAGACTTTCCTCCATCCACAGTTGTAATAAGAAGGAAAGAAATGGAGCAGGAAAAAAACAAGGTAAAACAATAACTAATGCCCACTTTTTTTATGGTCCTAATCAATAGATATTTAATGATTATTTTATTATTCCCATTACAATTTTATCCTGTGCTTAACACTCTTGGCCTGGGAAGATGTATTTCTTCCATTATCTCAACATCTCATCCTCATTTTGGATGTTGATTGGAAAAAATTCCTCAAAATCAACCCATCCCTCCTGGATCCTAATCCACCTGTCCCTGGGAGACCAGGGTGATGGAGCATCTTCCTTAGTGATGTGGCAGGTGCTCCATCCTGGTTTGGCATCTGTAATGTTGGAGCAGTAAGTGAGAAGAGCCCAGGAAAGGCAGCAAGACTATTCCAATAAATCCCACAGGACTGGGGTGTGTTTGGAAGGCACGTCATCCAAGAGAGGGAGACCAGCGATGTTTTGGCTGAGGTGTGCCTGTGGATATGCAGCTGAATGAAAAGTTAAACTCTTTTAAACAGCAGTCTGACCTCCAACACCTTTCTGACTTCCTTGTATTTGTCTGCAGCTCAGACAGGAATGTCTCACTCTCCATGGGCCAGGAGTCAGGAATTCTCTCCTTTTAACAAATCACCCAGAGGTTCAAAAAACCCCAAAGCTTCAGGCAATCACAGAGTGATTACGACCACCCCTCACACAGAACCACTGCAGAACGGTTTGGGTTGGAAGGGACCTTAAAGCTCAGCTCATTCCACCCCCTGCCATGGTTTATCGTATTCCACTAAACCAGGTTGCTCCAAGTGCCGTCCAACCTGGCCTGGAATGCTTTTGCTTCCTTAGTCACCCTTGTAGAGATCCTCAGTATGGATGTGACAGGTTTCTGTCTCTTCTGACTCTCAGTAATGGCTTCATAACACTCCGAAGTCTGGCACTGTGGAAACCACTTGCAGATCCCCCACGGAATGTCACCAGTGGACAAACAACCCAGAGGCTTCCAGAGGAGGTGTGGAGGGCAGTGTTCCCACAGAATATGGCACGTGGAAAAACTTCCACTTTCCCATTTCCCTACCTCAGTTAGGGCTCTAACTATTAGACAGATGTAACTGTTAGATCCTATTCCTAGAGAACTGCTGCCTGCACCTCCCCGCCTCACCCACATACGTACTAATTGGTCTGGGAGCTCCCTATCACAAACAGGGATTTGAAAATACTGAACCCACCCCATTCCCTAGAGCTTCCACATCTCCTTAATTCCCACATTCCTTGATTTCATGCTGTCCCAACTTTCTTACTACGCTCACAAAGAAAGCCACTGCAAAAAGCCTATGTTAGATAAGAAGCTTCCCTCCTATATACTCAGCAAATGAAGGATCAGCAGATGGAAAGGAATCTGTTCCTAGTCCCAAAGCTGCCCCCAGCTCGGTGGGACACAACCTCCTCCATCCAGCTTTTCCCCAGAACTCAGCACCAGAGAAGAGGAATGAAAGAAGCACAAGAAAAAATTAAGAGCACACCTTTAAAAAAAAACAAAAGGACAAATCATATGAATTACATTCATCGATGGAATTAAGCGGCACCACCTCCCCACCTCTGGCTTAGCCAGCTCTCCTCAGTGCAGGATCTTCAGGGTGACCACCACAGGAGGCAGCAAGGCTGGGGAATTCCTCTGCAGGGATCCACTGCTGCTTATTTATGTAGATAGGCATCGAGCCAGAGCTCCCCTGAATCTTTCAAAGAGCTGCCAAGAGAGAAACAAGGGAATGAACCCCATGTTCCATCCAGAGCCTCGTGGGGAGAACTCCCGTCTACAGATGAAACAAAGGAGATCATGGAGCCATTTGGGTCGGAAGGGACCTTTAGAGGCTGCCCCTCCCCTTCCACGTCCCTCCCGTTTTTTCCACAGCACTGGAAAACCCTTGACTTGGGAGCACAGTGGGTCAATACTCACTGCACGATGTCTGCGAAGGCCGTGAGCAGAGGCTTGCACTGGTACTCAATGCCGTGCTTGGCACACAGGGACTTCACCAGAGGGGCCACCTTCCAGTAGTTGTGCCGTGGCATTGTAGGGAAAAGGCTGTGGGAAAAGGAGATGGTGATTCAATGGCATCCGTCACCACCACACGGAATTCCGGCCCCTCTGCTGTGCCTAATCCCGGGAGTGCCCCAAGCTCCCCCTGTGCCACAGCCATGGCTGCTCTGCAAAGGTCCCTCTCGTGTCCCTTCAGTGTCTGTGCTGGGAATTCCCACCCCTGTGCCGTGCAACTCAGATCTGAAGCGGTGCTAGTGCTCCAAAAATTTTCTTTTCGGAGTTCCCGTTCTGCCCCCACACAAAGAGCACAAAATTAACCCACATTATCTTTTGTTCCTTTATCAGCTGACAGAGGGACCTTGCAGGCTCTTCAGCCCTGGTCTAACTAGCACTCCTTAGAACTATTCCCAACTCCTGCTTCCACTCACTGGTGCTCGATCTGGAAGTTCAGGTGGCCACTGAACCAGTCATTGAACAAGGACTGACGAACGTTGCAGGTTGCCTGGAGCTGAGAAAAAAAATAAAGAAGTCCTGTTTTAAGTGGTATTTTAGCAATGCCCCTTCTCAAACACAGGTTTCTCATCCCCACAGGAATTCTGGCTGCACACAACAGCTCCAGGAGTTATTTCCAGCCAACATGAGGTGGCCAGGCTGAGATAGATGGACTTTACACGCCCAGAACTGTCACAGATCTCCATAAATAAGGTCTCACCTGGGTAGAGAACCAGTCCACATTCTTATCATAATCGATGTGCATGGGGATGTGATTCATTTGCGTGACCCAGACAAACCAGTTGCTCTCTATAAACCTGTGCAAACACAAAAACCCATCACGGATCACACCCCCACGATGTGACAAGCCAGTTCAAAACACCTGTGCCCACACCAGCAGGTTGTTGCCTGACAAAATGAACACCAGGAGCCCCAAACATCTGATCACATCAGACCTACACACAACTTCCACCTCCTGCAGCCTGGCAGGAAACCAACCTTATCCCAGTGAAAGGATCAGGAGAGAACACAAGAGGGAGTGATGAGGAAAAATAACCAGGAGGCTGGAGAAAAGCTGACACAAAGGATTGATATAAACTGGGCAGGGAAAATGTTGGAATTACAAGTTGGATGATACCTGACTAACAGGTGGAGCCCCAGGGTACCCTTCAGCCCCAGGAAGGGCAAGTAGGTGAGGAAGAATCGGATGTAGAAGGACAGCATCCAGGCCAGGTCCTGTAGTACAAGGGACAGGGAAAACTTCATTAAAAGGAAGAATTTCTGGCTTGTGAATTTACCATCATTCCCTTTAAAACCTCCCTTAATAACTTCTACTGATCGATTTTTCCTCCCCAGCCTCATCACAAAGCAACCTGGCACCAGCCATTCCTGTGCTCAGGAACTATCCTGGTTCCATGAGCCCAGCAGAGAGCAAACACCAGGAAGGACATGCTCTAAAGCACCATGTTTTCCTCTGGACCTAAAGAGGAACCAAGCAGTGAGAAAACCAAAGCCCAGAACACCAGAGAACATCTTTTGTTACCTCATGGATCTTCCACGGAAAAAGGCCCTTTGGCAAACACCGCTTCCCAAATCTACACCCACATCCTTTGCTGCAGAGACACACAGAGCTCCAGAGTTCCTCCCAGTAAATCTGGCACTGGAATTCATCCCTAAACCCCAGGAGAAGTCCCCCGTGGCCCCGTGGAGCTGACTCACCACCCACTGCTTCCGCTGCACGGCGAAGTAGAAGACGTACCACTGGAAGTAAAGGGGCACCAGGGCTGGGGGACCGACTGGAGGGAGAAACAGAGCCACGAATTATCCCAACAGGATGGGATGGGGTGGGAAAAGAAGGGGCAGAGTGACTGCTGGCCATGGAACTGCGGAGGGGGGAGGTTACTCACTGATGAAGAAGTACTTGTGCTGGTGGTTGTACGGCATGAATTTCTTCTTCTGCACACCAAGCTGTTAAAATACACAAATTACTCAGGCCGTGAAGGCCCCTGTGCACACGCTCCTCAACTTCCAGATGTCCTGTCCAACCAAGCCAGCATCCACCATCCCCTGGAACCTCGGCCTGGATGAGTTTTCACCCTGCCCTGGGTGCAGGAGGGGCTGGGCAGCGCCTTGCACACACGCAGTGACCTGCACAGGAAGCTCTGCCCCTACAGAGGGCACAAGCTGCCTAAAAATGCTGAAACTGAAACCCACACGAACAGTTTGCTGACAAAGCACAGCTTCAGAATTAAAAAAACCCCAAGCTATGGTACTGTTGTGATACTGTTAATAAAGATGACAGTGTGTGGAACTCCCACCTCCTCGTAATTAGTCTGGAAAACAGAGAAATGAGCATCTAGACATGAAACTGTGTCCACAGGAATGAGGGTGAACAGATTATCCTCCCCCTGAGGCTGCTCATTTTTCAGTGTTTGCTGTATAAACATAACAGATCAAGCCACTGACTTCCTTGAGGAATGCCATTATATCCCTGTACATGTCCAAACTAATTCCCAATAGCCCATCCCTTAATTTCAATGCAAATCAGAGCATTTAAAGTGACACTATGAATTTACGTAACTTTCTTTAAAGGACAGCAAATGCTAAAGCCACTCAATTAACTTTCAGAGCTGGACCAGAAATAGAGCTGGACTCCAGATGGGAGCTACTCTGACACCCACTGCCAGGCTGAGACCACCGAAATAGCTTCTTTGATCAGGAATTGTAAGAGTTCCAGGCAGCCCTGGCTTGTCATCTGCTGCTTCCATCCCCAGATCACCACAGTTAGCCACAGTGATCTTGGTAAAAGAGAACAACTTGTAATTCTGATCTTCGTAAAACTGCAAGTCTCTCATCAAGGGAAATACCAACTTGTAATCATGGCAAATATTTCATTCTTATCTTCCAACACTGCAAGAACAGCTTTGAGTGAGATTTTAAGAACATAAAGAGCTCAGAATTACTGGAATATTACTGAGGACTATTAGGGACTAGTGAAAGGCAAAGCAGCACTATATAAAATCAAACTAATTGGTGTCCAGTCTCCAAGCTCTCTGCAGCTTCCCAGATTTGAACCCTGCTGCTGTCACCTCCCAGCTTCCCTCAGGTCTCACCTCCACAGAGAGGGTTTTCCCCAAGGCAAAGAACAAGGGGTGCATGTTGACATCGGGATCCTTCCGGAAGCAGTTGGGTTTGGCGTGGTGCTGGAAGTGGAGGTGATTCCACCAACTGGCCGGGGCTCCCTGTGGGAAGGGAGGAGAAGGAAGTGTCCTAAAGAAGGTGGATCTTCTGCCCTTAGTTCTCTCCTTATCCTGGGATGGGTTTTGGCTGCAGAGCAGGGCTCTGGCAGCCCTTCCCCACACCCAGTGCCCACCTTGAGATGGCCGATGACGAACTTGTGCACCCAGTGGTTCCACCTGGACTTGCTGAAGACTGACAGGTGTCCAAAATCATGCTGCAGCCAGCCAGCCTGGGCCTGGAATTAATAAAACAACAGTGCTGCTGGGGAAGAAGACCTGCCAGGAGGGTCTGTGTCTGAAAAGGGCTTTCTTCTCCCACTCCCACGCTCACAACGTATCCCTGGATAGCAAGAGCGCTTCCACTGCCAGGCCCCAATCCAAACTCTCCTCTTTCACTACACACCAGTGCACTCCAGACTCTGCCTAATGACTTTTAGTCCTGGACAGTTGTCTCCATGAGGAAGGAAAAAAAAAAAAACCATGGGAAAAAACGGCCATGGAGCTGAGAACCAGCATTTATTCCCTCACAAAACTGCTCTGAAATCGGCAACAAAGTCTCCTTTAAGGAGCAGCTTGCTGCTGCCTCCTCCAAGTACTTGTAATTCCAAGGGGATCAGCTGGCCACGGGAGGAATAGCTGGGGCTTTGAGGGCTGCTCTGCCCTCTCCTCTAACTCCCTGCAAGTTCCCATGGGAACACGGTGGCTTGGCCCCTGCACACAGCCTTGGAGTTCTGGCACCGTGGAGCTCAGGAGCGGGGCACGGCTTTCATGGCATGGGGAAGGCTGGAATAAGGAAGGCTTTGATGGAATACGGGGAGGGAAAAGCGAGGCAAAGCCTGCTCTACCACAGCAGCATGTGCAGTTTTGCCCTACTGGGGGAATCCAGAGATAAGCAGGATTTGGGGAAGTCCATGACGATAAGATTTCTCCCCTGCTTATGGCAACGAGCAGCTAAGCCCCAAATTTGGCTTTTTGGGGCTTACCATGTGTAGTTGCTCACCTGGACAGTGCCCAGAAGCACCGCAGAGAAGAGGAAAGGCACCAAGGATGCTCCAAAATACCAGATGACGAGCCAGGCCGCAACATCCAGCACCAAGATGTGGCAGAGATAGAGGAAGAAAAAGGCGTGGTTGGGCTGGAGAAGCCCCATCTTCTCCACGGTCGCACGGAGCTCGCGGAAATCTTCCACCAGCTTTTTCTGTGGGGACACCCAAAAGCATCCACCGGTCGGAAAACGCCTCAGAACGTGAAGAGAAGCACAGTTTTCCCTCTCAGGGATGAAAAGGGGGAAAGCTGAGGGTCACCTGGAGACAAATCTTTGCTAAAACTACAAATAACGACATGAAATGAAGCTTCAGCCAACAGTGATTCCAGGAGATCCTATGATGTTATGTACAGGGAGTTCTGCCTGCCAGTCAGAGAAGTTAAACAGTGCAATTTCAACCCCAAAACCAAGTTTTTAAGACACTCACGTTCTTGCTGGGCTCAAAGCTGGGCTGATCTGGTGCCAGTTCCCCAATCAGGAGAGAGTTCATGTACTTCCTTACCAGTGCCTTGTCAAGGTGAAAAGCAATGAAAGGATCCTGAAACACAGACAGAGGAATAGGATGGAGAAAAACCAGGTGGCAGCAAAAGAAATCTATTCCATGATATGCTGGACCATTCAAAAGACCCCTGTTAGGGAAACCAGCTACCTCTGTTATTTAAATGTCATGTCAATCTCCATGGCAAGCAGGTGGAATAACCCACTAGTGGCTCTTATCACTACAGATTCTGTCCCTATATGTAAATTACAAATCCCCTGGGCACTTCGGCATCTAATTCATGATCTCCCATTTACCTCCTTTTCCACATTTCTCTCCTCATGCCCAAATTAGCATATTTCGGCAATCTCCCTCAACCTAAGGATGTGGGGTTTTTTAATTTTCTGAGACAGTATTTGCCTGCTGGGCATCACTTTGTAAGATTCCTGCACCATGCATCGTTTATCACTATAATTACTAGGCCATCATTGTGTGCTTTTAAAATAAAATGTGCTTTTAAAAGATCTCTAGTCAGGAGAGGGGTTAAAAAACTGGCTGGTGTTGCCAGCTCTGGGTCAGCTGTAGCATCCTCCCTGCTCAGGGTCACTGAATAAAGGAGGGAAAGAGAGAGGGGAACCAACATTTGCATTTTCTCATTGGAAAAAGGGGGGAAAAATGGGGAGGAGTGTGTGGGCAGAGCAGGAGAGGATGGTACCACACATTTAGACCAATCCTTTCCATGGAGGCTGTAAAACCTGGGAGTGCAATCCCAGCTGGGGGTTAGGGGACGGCTGATTGCACCTTCTAGAAATCAGAACAGCAAACCAGGAGAGTTTTTCCTTTACTTCCCACTTTTCCCTGGTTTTGAGGAGTCTCATTCTTTTGATCCCCGGGGATAAAACTACCGGAAAATAAAACTTGGCAGGGGTTTCTGAGCGGTCAGCAGTTCAACTGCACCCGGCAGTGGCACTGATATCATCACCTAAAAAATGCAGCTGGCTGCAATCCCACCATCCTGCTCACACCACGGGCTCACCCTTTTCTGCTCACAGGAGCACAGAATGTTTGGGTGGGAAAGGCCCTTCAAAGCTCATCTCTTTTCCCCCCCTGCCACGGACACCTTCCACTAGGCCCAGGTTGCTCCAAGCCCCGTCCAACCTGGCCTGGAACGCTTCCAGGGATGGGGCTTCGAAAATGCACAGGTGCACCCTGCCCTCGTGAAATGTTTGCAAAATCACTTATTATTTTTGGCTTTAAACGATATCCATGCGATGGGATCTTCACGTGGAGATCTCAAGCTCCATCCTGACTGAAACACAGTCCATCAACACCATCCTAGAGGTAGATTCACACCCCATACCCACCCTTGCGTCCGAACAGACGCATTTGGAGAAATTCACGCAAAAGGCACAAGCAGACAAAGGAAGGAAACACCACTGGCAAAGCCACCCCACACCCAGCCCGAACAGCGTCTACTCCGCTCTGCAACAGCCGCTGGCACTGAGACATGAGTGATTAATTTCTTTTTCGTGACTGAAATACGACTTTCAGCGACATTCTGCCCTAGTGGCATCTCTTGGGTTCGGAAAGTTGGAGGAGGGCGAAGGCGCCCGAGCACTTGCAAGCAACAACTCGGCCACCGCGACACCCGCGTGTGCCACACGGGCGGCAGCACCCGACATCCTTACGCGTGCAAAAATTACCGAGCGGTTTGGGGGCTGGTTTGTGTTGGTTTTGGTTTTTTGGTGGTTTTTTTTTTGTTGTTTTTTTTTTTTTTTTCCCCCCGGCTGCGGTTTTCAGGCATTCCTTCAGCACCGCCGCTTCCTCCTGACGACAATCCCAAACAACCCCCGGCGGAGCGTGCGCCCCGCGTGTTCCCTCGCACGCAGCTCCCGGCGTACGCGCGTGTGTAACAGCCGAGCACCCAAAACGCGCCACACACGGGCTCCGCGCCGTGCTCCCATCTCCAGGGATCCTCCTCCGCGCCCAGCCCTCCTCCCTCCCTCCCTGCCCGGGCTGCCGGGGCCGCAGCCCCGCTTCGCTCACCGTGGCGTCCTGCCCGGCGTAGTGGCTGATGACCCGCGAGCCCCCCGGGTGCCTCCGGCAGAAGCGG
>VZTE01001693.1:41720-75175 GCA_013397775.1 Eulacestoma nigropectus
AGGGGGGGGAGTTGTGGGTGGAAGGGGCCGAGCTTCCCTCAAAACACAGGGCTATGTGCGAGGATAAAGTGCATCAGTGCGGGGACAGCCAGCCTAGGGGGCACTTCCGAGCAGGCGGAGAGATTCCAAGGGCTGGGAAGCCAGAAACAAAGAGAAGGGAGGACATGAGCGAAGGCGAAGGGAGGGAGCAGGGCATCAGCTGAGTTCACTCCCGCCAGGAAAGCTCTTCCCCTCCGGCACATCCCCGAGAGGCGCGGGGACGGGTTTTCCTCCTCTCCTCTCCCCCTTGGGGCAAGAAGACAAAGAATCGAGTGGCCCCATGGGGAAAGGGGGCGACCAAGGTGGGGATTCGGGGGAGCCGGCGGCGCAGATCCGCTTCTACACCTGGGAGGAGATCCAGAAGCACAACCTGAGGACGGACAAGTGGCTGGTGATAGAGCGAAAGGTTTATAATGTCACCAAGTGGGTATACAGGCACCCGGGGGGCCAGCGAGTGATCAGCCACTGCGCCGGCGAAGATGCCACGGTAAGGACCGACCCCCGCGGCTCTCCCGGCTCCAGCAGCATCCTCTGACAGCTCCTTCCCTCCCTGAAGGGAGCCAGCTGCCTGCTGTCCCCTGTCCCCATCTCCCCAGCACCTGCTGGACACCCGGCTCAGCGCTTTCGCTGCTCCCAGCTCGGTCCAAGCGGATGCAGGTCCCCCCCGCTGGAGCCGTGGTGTCTGGAAGATGGGTTGGTAGGGATTGCTCTGCTTAAATCCTGCTGGTTTGCCTTTGTCTCCTGCTTCCGCCGTGCCTCGAGCCCTGAATTTCAGGAGCGAAGTGTCCCAAATCTCCCCTTTTCCAGTGTGGAGCTTGTGACATGCAGAGTCACGCAGCCAAGCACAGGGAGGGTTAAACAGAGGCCAGGCTGTGTCTCAAAGTTGCTTCTGTGAGGAGGCTTTAAAACAAGGAGCTTTTTAGCCTTTTTTTTTTTTTTCCCCAGGAGAAAATTCTCTGGAGAATTTGGTTACAGGTTGCTACAGAAAAAAAAAAAAAGAGCAGCAAACCATTTGCTGCTGCTCCCGCGCTGGGTTCAGCCACCTCTCAGGTTTCAGCAACGTAAAAGATAAGAAACCAAACAACAACAACAACAACAACAACAAAAAAAAAACCCCCAACCTCGAAAAAGGAACAAATTAGAAATAAATTGTTTGCTGTCTGGAGTTCCCCTCAAAACCACCTTCCTCAGAAGTGCATCCAGAGAGCATGTTCTCCCCGCAGGGCGTGTTAATGAAATCCAAGCTGCCTCACAGCTCTTCCCAAAACGTGCCGAGACCAAGCAGGAACAGGAACTGCTGGTCTCCCACAGCTCCTGACACCTTAGCAAGGAGGAAGCTCCATGTGCGACAACATTATTTGGCAGAACCTTCCCTTTCCATCAGCCCCCATTTCCCTGCGTCCCGTGGTTATTTTCCATTCTTTCCCTTTAAGCACTGAGCTGCATTTTGGCCCTTCTGTGCCTTTTCAGTAAATCCTCTGAATGAATAACTTTCTCCCCCAAAAAGATGGGCCAGGTTTTGCTTTCAACTGCTTAAACACAGAGCTGCTGAAACAGGAGGAGTCTGATTCCTATCCCTAAGAATTTAACTCCAGTATCTCCATTAGCAACCAAAAAGCATCTGCTACTGCAGTTGTCTGGAATCCTTGAAAGGGAGGCTGAAACACAGGTTGGTGCTTCCAGGATTGCTGGTTCTCCTCCCACCTCCCCACCCCTATGTTGCATCCCACACTCCACGAAGGCATGGCCTTAAAAAATGCTCTGAAATTGTTAAATCACCGCTCCGAGCACTAAACCAGGATTGGCATCAGTTTTGCAGCTTCCCTGTGGCGAAAAACCATTTACAGCCAAAAAAACCCTCTCTCATTCAGGGGGAGAAAGGCTTGGCCTTGATCCTGTGTGGGTTTAGGTTGGATTTTAGGAGGAAATTTTTCCCTGTGAGGGTGGGGAGGCTCTGGCACAGGTTGCCCAGAGAAGCTGTGGCTGCCCCATCCCTGCAAGTGTCCCAGGCCAGGTTGGATGGGGTCTGGAGTAACCTGGTCTATGGAAGGTGTCCCTGCCCATGGCAGGGGAGTGGAATGAGATGATTTTTACAGTCCCTTCCAACCCAAACCATTCTATGGTTCTATGATTTTTTAAAGCACAACATCCGAGCCTGGGACAACCTGTTCTGGTGTCACCTCACGCACAGAACACGAAGGCAGGGGCACTTTGCGGTGTCTCCGTCCCAGAGGTGTTCAGAGATGTAAAAGAAAATCCTTGTGCTGGCTGCCCTAAGCACTTCCAATGCTCAGGTACAGCTCATACCTTCATTATACAAAGCTGGCTTTTTTTTCACCAAAAGCAACTGGAATAATTCCCATATCCCATAAAACACTTCGGCTTATTTGGTCAGTAGACCACAAAGTTGAGAGGTCAAGTGCCAACATCACACAGCATTTCCCAGGGATTATCTACTTCCTTAAGCTTTTTATCTCCTGCAGTACAGAACTGAGGAGAATTCCAAAATCCAGGTGCTATCTTATATTTGGGACCTATTAGTACCAGAGCTTCATGAGATATCCATAATAAAAATCCAATCCTTCCATCTCTTGCAGGATCTCCAGGCAGTGAGCACCCAATCAGGCCTCCAAAGACTTTTTTATTCCCAGCAGCTAAAATAATATTGAAGCAACATTTTTTAACGCTTCTTACGTGTCACCCTCTCTCGCCTTCCCTTTCTTCCCCTTTTTTTTCACCCAAAAGTGCAGAGCCTTGCAGTAGTCAGCTGTCAGTAGTCCCCCATTCTGCTTTTCCTTCCTCTTTCACATCTTCTGCAAATCGTTCCAGAGAAGGAAACCAGGAACCAGAGCCAACATTTCAGTGACACATTTATGGGTCCAAGTTTCTGTTGATTTTGGTGGACTTTGGGCCCGAGGTCGTTGCCTGGCATTTTTGAACCGCAGACTTTTGACGGAGGGCACCTCCCAGAAGGGTCAGCTGGACACAGGGAACACTTTCCAGTCTGCCCTTTCTCTTTAGAGCCAGGAGGGAGATTTTAGTTTGTCCCTACAATTGTTAGGCAATGGGACACGGGTGGAAAGGCCGGAGCACGGTACTCCTGACTCCTGTTTTTAACTAATTTTTTTTTTTTTCCATACTCTCTTAGCACTTCATGGAACCAATCTTTCCAGTTCTCCCAGGTGAATTCCAAGAGCTGACTCCAGTTCTGTGCAGTGAGGAAAGGGCAAGGACAAAGTGAGGGTTTCTGATCTGGGTCAGCTTTCTGGCCCTGCTGCTGTCCTCGGGGTTAAAACTCCAACTGTGCCACGTGAAAGGATCTGGCCAAGATCTCACTACGAGCATCAGGCACCTGTGGCATACAGGTAGACAAAAATATGTGGAAAGGGGAAGGAATAGAGAAAAAGAAGAGTCAGATAAACTCATGAATGCCAGGATCAACATGATGCCACAAACAAGGCATGATTCTTCTGAAGAGTCACCACTTTCTCCTCAGCTGTTTTACCGCTGGGGTCTCCAGGCCTGGCCAAACCACCCAGGAATACTTTTTGTGTTTGCAGTCACATCCAGCTTCAGACACCACAGTCACCCCCTCTCTTGACTTGCCTCCAGGAGCAGACTTTCTAAGGGTATTTATATCCTAGGAGGGATTTGCACAGATTCCCCTCTGCCTACCTTCTAAGGGAATTAACGGGATTTAAGTATTTAGTTGCTTAGAAAGAATTTCTTGAGGTGCCTTTCACCATATGGCTGGATGCCATCCCAAGTCTCACCATTCCCAGGACAGCAGATTCATCAGCATTTAGTGGAATTAATGTCCCAAACAGTGAGCACAGAGCTGGAGGTCACCTGGCCCCCCTCTTCCACAGGTTCCACAGCTGCTGGAGGTGGTTGGGGGTGACACAGTGAATAGGAAGCACATCTTACTCCTGAATCTCACGCAGTTCCTCTTGTTTCCACTCCAGGATGCATTCCAGGCTTTCCACATCAATCCCACCTTGGTGCAGAAGTTTCTCAAGCCGTTGCTTATCGGAGAACTCGCTCCAGGGGAGCCCAGCCAGGACCGAGACAAAAACGTGAGTTTTTGCACCTCAGCTGGGGTTCAGGGTGGCTATTCCCACCATTTTTTCCCTCTTGGGATGTTCTCCAGAGAGGGAGAGGCGTTCTCGGTGACTGAACATCTCCACGTAGGAGTCTTTGCATCCTATCGTGGATTCAAATGTGCGTGGAAAGGGAGTGACACTTTTGGCTGCACAAACCTTTTCTTTCCTACAAAGCCACCAGCAGCCAATTTCTGCCAGCCCATTCCAGGCACCCAGGCTGGACTGATCCCATCCTGAAGGGAAATGGGAACTGAGACATGTGGAATGGGAAATGTGCACCAGCTCTAGGGTCCCTTCTGCTGCTCCTTTGCTGGTGACCAAGCTCCAGAACACAAGCCCCCAGACGTCTCGTTTTGGTTGCTAAGGAGCAGCAGCCACTGCCCATCCTCAGGGCAGCTCTGGATCCCTGCTCATCCATTATTCAGGCCCGGAGCGTGGCACAACTGGCTCTGGCCAGGAAACTCAATCCTGCCCCGTTGTGTGTGGCTGGCCATGATTGTGATATATCTGTGTCACTCACAGTAGGGGGGACAACGCTGGCCCCCAGTGACCCAGGAATGCTCCTCATGGATGGCTGCACAGGAGCTGGCCCACGGATTGAAGGGATGGCGGGTGACAGTGGGTGCTCACTATCAGAGCTCTGGAATTAGGCACAACAGCACCGAATTCCCTCTTGCTCCAGCTTCTCCTTGGTGCTTGGGAAGCTCATTCAGACAAGAGCCATCAGGTGATGGCACACTCAACAGAGCTTGGATTTCTCTCCTGGCTCCAGGTCCAAAAGGTCAGGATGAGGGCTCAGACCAGCCAGGATGTTTATTCCTAGGAATACAGGGCAAAAAGCTGGAATATGGAGTGAGGGTCTTCAGCATGGAGCTCATCCTTCCTCCATCCATCCATCCATTCCATAACTTACTCAGGCTCTCTCCCAAGCCTCACCTTGCTCTTGCCTGTCCCGTTGCAGTCCCAGCTGGTGGAGGATTTCCGGACCCTGCGGAAGACAGCGGAGGACATGAACCTATTCCGAGCCAGCCCTTTGTTCTTCTCCCTTTACCTGGGCCACATCATTGCCATGGAAGTTTTGGCTTGGCTCATGGTTTCCTACTTCGGGACCGGCTGGATCGCAACCCTCATCCTTGCCTGCATCCTTACAACTTCCCAGGTGACAAAGAGAGATCTTCCTCACACTCCCAGCACGCCCTCCATCTCCATTTCCTTCCTGCTTAGCTCTGATTCCCAATAGCTTCCTAACTACTTGATTTCCTCTCATCCCAGGCCCAGGCAGGGTGGCTGCAGCATGATTTTGGACACCTCTCTGTCTTCAAGAAGTCTTCCTGGAACCACATCCTCCACAAGTTTGTCATTGGACACATGAAGGTAAAGGGAATTATGGAGCCAGGGAATTCTAGGAATGCGTCACTTTGGCTACGGCAGAGTAGGAAAGGGCAGCTCTCAGCCTTCCCAAAGTGAGCAGAGGCACAAAAAAAGTTGGTGAGCATTGCCCATGGAGCAGCCTGGGCTCGTGGAAGGTGTCCCTGCTCATGGCAGGGGGTTGGGACTGGATGAGCTTTAAAGTCCCTTCCAGCCCAAACCCTTCCAGGATTTTCTGGGAAGACACAGTGACCTGTAACTCGCTCAGAGTGTATTTATTCCGTGTTCTTTCAATACGGATGATCCTTGGGGATCCCTCTGGAACCAGCAGTCTCATAGCAACCAACAACTCCACCACTCCCTGCTTGCTGCTCTTTCCAAAGCAAATCCCACTTTGGCCACAGTCTGAGTCGCACCACTTTAGTTCTCATGAGTGATTGGGTAATCCCACCTTGGGAGCAGCTCCCCACGGATGGAAACTCCTTGTTCTCCTTGCCCAGGGTGCCTCTGCAAACTGGTGGAACCACCGCCACTTCCAGCACCACGCCAAGCCCAACATCTTCCATAAGGACCCAGATGTGAACATGCTGCACATTTTTGTCCTTGGGGACACGCAGCCCGTTGAGGTAAGGAGAAGTGGGGAAAACATGGAAAACTACTGTCCGAGAGGGCCTCGGAGAGCGGTTGCGCAAATCCAGGAGTTGGCTCCCATTGTTAGACATGACTTACACAGGCAGGACTTCCAGGAATGCTAGAAAGGAAATGCTTAATCCAGGGATTTCATCTGGCTACGTTGTCTGACAGGAGTTTGGAGCCAACCCTTGGGCTGAGGAGCAGCGTTGGCTATTAATTCCCAATCCATTTCCTGTGCTGACCACAGGAGAAAGTGTCCTGGGGTAACTCGGGAAAAATAACGCAGATGGGATTGGAGAGAAAGCAGAAAGCCACTCAAGGCCGCTTCATCCTGCTGGCTTGAAGTACCAACATGAGGGGGAAATATGGTGCTCCTCAGTATTCCAGCAGGAGCATTTCAAAACTGACCTTCCATTTCCACAGCAAATGTCTTCCAGCATCGAATGATTTTAATTTTAATTCAATCTGCCCCTCCAGAGCCAAAATATTTACTGCCTGCTTATAAAAACCTACCCAAAGCACTCAAATCATGGTGTTTTTCACCATGGAACAAGGATTTCTAGTTTTAAAAACACAACCCCAAGAAAACTGGGACAAGCAGCAAAGACAACGTAACATTAAAAATGGTTTCTCAGCCAGATTTTGTGTTATTGAGAAAGCAGACTCAAAGGAAAACCTAAACATTTGTGGTAACAAGGAAAACTGGATTTCCTCCTCAAAATATCCGATATTAGGCCAGGATCAGTCTACCCCACTATTCTCACACTGGGGCATAATCCTTTTCCAGATGATGCCAAGTGCACAGCCTTGCAGAGCTCAGCCCAGAGGGAATAATGTGCCTGATTTATTGGTGCTACAAGCCTTCCCTTCCAAAAAGTCAGACTTTATGCCTGTCACATTCATATTAGTAAAGTTGGAGGTGCTGGCAGCTCTTATCATAGACATAGGGATGGCAGCAGGTGAAGTGCATCAAAAGTCTATCAAGTAAATAGAAATGATCTTTAAAAATTGAGTTTCCACCTAACACAATGATAAAGTCAGGATATTTTATCACACCAAATCGCTTCTTACCCACTGGTGGGAATTCGGTCAGAACTCCCTGGTCAATAAATTAAGAATTCTTGCAGAGAATCTGCTTTTACCTGGGAATGTCCCAATCCCGGGCTGAGCTGTCTGCTTGTGTCCTGCAGTACGGCAAGAAGAAGCTGAAGTACCTGCCTTACAACCACCAGCACGAGTACTTCTTCCTCAGTGAGTATCTACCCTCCTCTCTTCCCTTTTCCTGGAATGCCACTTGTCCTTTCCAGCCCTCACTGTGTGAGCAGAGCAACTCCTCAAATCCCAGCTCACCCCGCCCTTCCTCAGGACCCTGTGCAGGTCCCCAAATCAGCTCAGGAATGTCCAAGCACCTGAAACATTGCCCTGTAGAGCAAGGGAATATAAAACAGCTGAGGCTGGGAATAACCTCCGTGTGAGAGGCTCCATGGAAAAACTGCGTGTTCCCAGTTCCATGGAAGCAGTTCCTCATGTCACACACTTTCCCACCCCTCTGATGGCCAAACCATTTCCCTTTGCCTTGCAGTCTTCCCGCCTCTGCTCATCCCTGTGTATTTCCAAATCCAAATCATCTCGACCATGATCAGGCACAGGTTCTGGGCGGTGAGTGAAACATTCCCTCCATCCTTATGGGGTCTGGCTGGAAACTGGAGCAGAGAGGGAGGCCAGGGGGCAGGAAGGAATTACCCAGTGTTCCCAACATCCCCAGCAAGGACACGTTACCCAAGATGGGCAAAGTGATGCCTGGTGTTTTCTCTCTCCCCCCAGGACCTGGCCTGGGCCATCAGCTACTACCTGCGCTACTTCATCACCTACATGCCGTTCTATGGCATCCTGGGATCCCTGGGTCTCCTCACGTTTGTCAGGTAGGGGCTCAAGGGCATCCCTGCTGCTCTCCCGTCCCTCCAGTGCTGTTTGAGCCCGGCCTCAGCTCTGCTGTGTCCCACTGCTTCACCTCCCTCTCAGGAATTCCAGCTTCCCTCCCAATTCCAGCTCCTCTGGCACTCGACATCTTCTCCTGCCTGCATTTCCCCCTGCCCCATGGTGGTCCAGCCAGGGTTCTCCTCCCTTTCCTCATTCCCTGTTCTCACACACTGCTGATCCCACTCTGGTCATGGCTGGACCCTCCCAGAGTGCCTCATCCCACCGTCTTCCCAGCTGACTGCGGAGGTAATTCTGTGCAAGCTCCAAGTCTCAAATCAAGCTGGAAAACTTATCACAACCGGCCCATTATTCCCAAAATTTTTGATGAAACTCTAAAGTGCAAGAAAAAAAAAGCAAAATTGCAAAATCAGATCATCTGCTCTTGGAGAAAACGAACCTGGAACAAGGATGATTCCTGGCAATTCCTTGTTGACATCCATCCAAGTCTCTGCTGCTCCCCGCAAACCCCACTCTACTTACCTCATGTCCCCATCTCCCGCAGAAATTGTCATGATTTTTCCTGGTTTCGCAGGTTTCTGGAGAGTCACTGGTTCGTGTGGGTCACCCAGATGAATCACATTCCAATGGAAATTGATTCCGAGAAGCACAGGGACTGGCTGAGCTCCCAGGTAACTGAAAGGGGGGAAAAACACCCCTGACTCACCCCAAAATGAGATTTACTCGAAGAGTGTGAGAGTTACCACCACCCCTTATTAGGACAGAGTGTCTTGTCCGTGACTTCTCCCATAAAGATGTTCTTCCCAGAGCCAGCAATGCTGGGGAAAGACATGGAATTCCAAAGTTCTGCAATTAATTTGGCAATCAAAAGGTTACCTGCTCCTGGAGGCAAGTCGAGAGAGGGAATGACTGTGGTGACTGAAGCTGGATGCGACTGCAAATCCAAAATATATTCCTGGGTGTTTTGGCCTGTAGACCCCAGGAGTAAAACAGCTGAGGAAAAAGGGGTGACTCTTCATTTTGGAGCCTGTCTTTGTCCTTCTGCTCTGGAAGATGACTGATTGAGTGCTCCCTTTCCTCTTCTTTCCTCTAGAACCATGTTCTCGATATTTTGGCAGTTCTATCTCCCTGCAAATCCAAGTAAGATGTCTGAGGGAGGAACCCAATCAAAAATTTGTTTGCATTTTAAGACTTTTAAGAAAAAATATCTAATTTTATGATCATTAATAGCAAGAATACCTAAGAAATATTGTCAGAATATCGCACTTAAGGCAAACTGGGCAATAACCACACGGGGATGGGGAAGCTTTGTGTCCATGCATTTTCCTCCTGTTATCCACCTTGGTACTGCTGTCAACCCTCTGACCTCCAATGGGAGAGCCTGAGATTTAGGAATCTGGGCTTGGACTGCTGCAGCACTTCACCACCAGTGAGAGTTTGATTACCTGAGGCCCTGAGGGAGGATTAAAGCTCCCCTTGCTGCACCCAGCGGGCCCAGCACGGCAGGCTCTGCTCTCCCAGAGCTCAGGAAGAGGAATTTCTCCCTGATTTTGGGACGAGCCATCTCTAATCCTCACAGTTTTCTCTCTCCCTGGCAGGTGGCAGCGACCTGCAACATTGAGCAGTCCTTTTTCAACGACTGGTTCACCGGGCACCTGAACTTCCAGATCGAGCACCAGTGAGTACGGAGCCGGGATCATGAGGGCACTGCCAGCTTGTCACAGCCCAGGGGACAGAATAATGAGGTGGGGCATGATGGTTTGCCAAGGAAACAGAGTCCCAGACTACACAGGGGTGGAAGCTGTGGATGTCCCCATCCCTGGAAGTGCTCAAGGCCAGGCTGGACGGGGCTTGGAGCAACCTGGGATAGTGGGAGGTGTCCCTGCCTGTGGCGGGGCGGGAACTGAATGAGCTTTAAGATCCCTTCCCACCCAAACCATTCCATGATAGTCTGCTTCTATTACAGCCATGCCATTTTTCTCTCTTGCTTCAAAGCTTTCACTCTCACAGTCTTAATTTAGGGTTTAACGAGAAGTCGTCATTATGCATCTACCATTACAGAGGCTGTGGGCTCGAATCCCAAGCATCCACCTCAGAAAACTCCCCTCCCCTAAAGCGCTCCAGTGTTTTATAGTGTGTGGGACTGTGTAGGATGCTGGGTACCAGATTCCAGAAAAAATATGGAAACCAGGGCCATATGGACAGTCTGTTGCCAATAGCAACAGCAAATGTAAAAGAAGGGGTTTTTAGGGTGAGGCTGCCTGGTTTTGGAGCCAGCTTAGGAAATCTCCATGAAGAGCACAGGGCAAGGTCCCCCAAGATCCTTCTTTACCTGCTTCCAGAGGTAGAAAAGCAGCTCACTGGGAATTCAGTTCAGCAAGAAACAATTATTCCCAGAGGAAATGGGTGGCCACCTCTGAGGCTGTTCCCTCACTCCTGCTTCCCTCTCATTGCACTCGTGTCCCTTCTTGCATGAACTGGCTTTCAGTGTGTCCTGAGCATGGCTTTGCTTTGAGGCACGACAGCAAAATCAGTTTTCACCACCTCCTTCTGATAGAGGAGTGCAAAGCATGGATGTGTCTGTGCCTCTCTTCCTTTGTTTGTACAGCTTGAGGAGGAGGCACCAACACCGAGCCCCTGAGGATGCAAACAGTGATGCCCATCCCTTGGCGCTTGTCTCGTGAGCTTTCTCAGCTTTGTTTTCTCTCTCTCCTCTCCAGCCTATTTCCAACAATGCCACGGCACAACTTCTGGAAGGTGAAGCCTTTGGTGAAGTCATTATGTGCCAAGTATGGAGTCCAGTATGAGGAGAAGCCCCTTGGGAAAGCGCTCGTAGACATCGTTGGGTAAGGCCCTCCTGATCCCACCTGCAGCTCATTTTTCCAGGGACACCTGATATTTTCTAGCACAGGGGATGCAGGACTCAACAGACCCTTCAGAAATTTGTGTTGTTGCTGTCGAAGTACCAAACACATAACCTTTAGATGGGTACAAACCTGATCATGGCATCTGGGGACAGGGGTTAGTGGTGGCTCAGCGGTGCTGGGGTGGATCTCAGAAGGCTTTTCCAACCTTAATGATCCTGATTTTTATACCACCCTGTTCTGACAGCTGGCGGCTCCTGCTGTTGGGAGCTGCCAGCAGATCTCCTGCTGCAAAGTGAGATGAATCAAAGGGAAACGGGTCAGGTTACAGCCCCTGCTGCATCCCCTGAGAGCTCTGCCAGCAGCAACGGGCAATTCCCTGCAGGCAGAGCTGGAGATGAGTCCAACAGTCCTTGTCAGCAGCCTCGGTGTTAATGTTGCTGTCTCAGTTACTCCGAGAGGAATAATTCATGGCAGGGAACATGAGAAAGCTCTGCAGTCCAGGCACCTCCTGCACAAACCACCCTGAGCACGGGCAGATTAAAGTGGGGTGACCACAACGGGCGGGAGAGCTGAAAACTGGTTCCAAACCTGCTTTTGTCCTCATATCCAGTTCGGACAGGGCCATGCAGCACCAAGGCACAGTGGGGTGAAGCCTGGGGGCTCCCAGGAGGACTTACAGCCCCTTCCACTGCCTAAAAGGGCTCCAAAGGAGCTGGAGAGGGACTTTGGACAAGGGCCTGGAGTGACAGGACCAAGGGCTTCCCACTGACACAGGGTGGGTTCTGTGAGTGTGAGCCTGTGATTGATATTAAAATTCAGTAACAGGCTTCATTGCAGGAAAAACATGACAGAAGCAAGATTCCCAAACTTCTCCTCCTTTTCTTCCCACAGGTCCCTAAAGAAATCCGGAGATCTCTGGCTGGATGCTTATCTCCATAAGTGATCATGAATCTTTCTGGGGAGGTGTGAGCGACCGGGAGGGATGGGGGGGACGTGGGGGGGGGGAATCACACTTGTGTCTTTTACTCTCAGATCTCAGTCTAAATCCACAGTTGGAGGGGAGTTTCCTGTCTTGTCAGCTGCTTCTGGTGCAGGCCCAGGCAACCTGTTTAATCCAGGCAGATTTAAAATGTGCTCCAGAGGGTGGAAAGCGAGGCCAGCATCGCAGGGAAGGGAAGGTTGGGAGAGGATGGTGAGGAGTGTTTAAAAAAGGGGCATTAATAGCTGACCTTGACCTTCTTCTCACAAGATTTGTTCTCATTCTGCCTAAACCACACAAGCCCTGCTTCACACCTAAGGGTTTTTTAAGGCCTCAGTGGGTGTTGGCAATCCAAGGACACCCCAGGCAGCTCATGCCTCTTTCCCATGTTTGTGTGAAAGAGGAATCACATCCCACGGGACTGGCAGCTACTGGACTGTGCTTCCAGCCCTGTCCAGAACCCAGCTCCCTCCTTTCCCTGCCTCCTTCCCTTCTCTAATCATAGCATCCCTTTAGTCCAAGCTGTGACCCTGGCCCCGCACGTCTAACCCCTAACCACAGCAGGGTTAACATAGCCGCGTTTTTAGGATCAGCCCCTCTTCCCAGGGGTCTGTAGAAGACTTCTGGGCTTAAACAGCAAAATGTCTCCTTTAGGAGAGGGTCTGTTTTCTTTTTAATGAGCAGCAGGTCTGGCACGGCGAATTGTCAGTAAACCACATAAAAGACCCAAACAATCCCACAAGCAAAACGTGCTAATTGCTCCTCAGTGCTCCAGGGGAACCACAAACGGCCTTTTCACCATCCTGCCCTGCAGAAACCCAGGGTTCTGCCTGTCTGCACACGCCTGGCAGGCACCGAGCCTCTCCCTGCCTGCCCGAGGCCAGGCACCGTTCACTCATCCCTTGGGAACAATCACAGGAGAAAAGGAGTTCTCCCTGCAAAAGGAGGAGCTGCCCTAACAGTCAACCCCAGCTGGAATCAGGACTGCCCAGGCTGTGCTGCTGAGGTGAAACCTTTGGAGAACCCTCTTAGAAGTCGTCTAAACCTCAATTTTCTGCCCAGCACCTAATTAGCAAAATTCACTAATGGCTTATCGGGAGATACGGTTGAACAGCTTCCAGGTGCTTCTGGAACAGGCAACCTGACCCCAAATAAATCCAGGGATTCAGGTTCAGCTGCAACGTGACAGAAGAGATGTTCGGATTAGGACAAAGGGCCATGGTTCCGAAAGCAGCCTCCAGCTCCAGCATCCGCCTCGGTGCTCCCTGGAAACACCAGGAGGGAGACTCTGGGTTACTTCGCACTCCTCAGCTCTGAAACTGGATCTTCTCTATCAAATCCCTGAATCCTAACGGCATCCCACAGAACCAGCAAGGTGCTTCATCCTGAACAGAGACAATTCCGGGACTGTGGCCAGCATTGCAAAAAAAAATAAATGTATTCCCTCCCCACCTGCTTTGGAGAATAAAATGAGGTTTTATCTTGGCTTACAGATGGGGAATTCAGCATCTTGCAGCTTCAGCAAGCCAGTGATACTTAGGGTTTGTAAAGGGCTTGTTCTGAGGGTCTTGCCCACCCCAGTACCACCAGGAACGTTTAGGGTGAAAAGCTACATAAATAACATCCTTCTGGACGCTGTAATTTCCCAGGCAGCTAGTAAGGAGCTAGCCTGGAATTTGGCAAACCTCATCAGGACTGCCTTAATTTGTGCATCCCTTCCTGACTCCTTGAATGTAGCTCACTGTGCTCCAGCAAGGATGACCACGAGCACAGTGGCATCAGCAGTGCAAGCTTTTAAACCTTCAGCTTATTCTTCCGACAGCCCTTGGTTTTTTGTCTCATTTCCAGAGCAAATATTTTCCTCCTTAGCCCTGTCCCCTTCTTCTCTTCTCACCTCTCTTCTTGGGAAACTGTTTGGGTTGATCTTGGGAAAGATCAGCTCTTAGGCAAATGGGCATTTTTTCCCCCCAAAACCTCATTATTTTTTTCAGGCAAACCCTCTCTGGCTCATAGAGTTTATTCCTCTCCCTCCAAAAAATCCCAGCTTTCCATCTTGGAATTTGAGCTGTTTCCTACGTGCCTTGATTCCTTGTTGACACCCCATCCCTGGAAGCGTTCCAGGTCAGGCTGGATGAGGTTTGGAGCAACCTGATCTAGGGAAGATGTCCCTGTCCATGGCAGGAGGGTGGAATTGGATGATCTTTATTGTCCCTTCCAACCCAAACCATTCCAGGATTCTTTAGGCTCTCCACCCTTAAACTGGAGCAGGTCAAACAGATCCCTGACAAAGAGCCCTGGAAGTCTGGCTCAATCTGCTTTGTTCTCATTGTTCTCCAAGTAAAATTAGGTTTAGCTGGAGATATTCCAGAAGTTTCAGTAAAACTGGAGATGTGGATGGATATAAACTTCCCATGAGCTTCCTTGGCTTTGTCTCCAACAAGGCAGCAATGAGTGAGGCACGAGCAGGTTAAAATTTGCCATCGAAATGACCGAAACACAGAATTTTCAGCACAGCTTTGCCCAGCTTTCCGAGGACTCTTAACTAACCAGTTTCTCTGAAAATAATGAGGTGGAATCTTGTCCATTTTCTCTCTTCATAAAGGTCATTCATTTGCACTGTAATGAGACACAAACATGAAAAAAAAAAAACCAAACCAAAACCAGTAAGAGGTGCTGGGAGCCTGCCAGGGTTCATTGAATCCAGCTACACCACATGGCAATGGGGAGCTGGAAAGAGAGCTGGTTTCAGGGCAGAGAATCAAACCACAGCCAGGGAAGGACTGGATTTGTTCTCCTCACTCCCTGTAGGGGACTGGAGAAGGAGCTGGAGGACCAGGATGGTCGAGGGTGGCAGAGAAAAGCACAAACTGCAACAAAGAGAAGCCTCTGGTTGTGTTTTGGGAGGAGAAAGAGAGACGGGAGAAGTTTGGGAAGGTCAGGGGTTGGGGAGGGATGCATGAGAGTGGGAGTAAAAACACTGAGGGGTGAAGGAGAAGAAATTTGGAATCAGGTGTCCCATGTTCTCCCAGCATGGCTGGAATCTGCCTGGAGGACTGTGCTGGAGACACAGGGCAGGACAGGGCAGAGCTGGGGCTCAGAGGGGGTGGCAGGGACTGGTGACATCCACAGGCACCTCGGAGTGAGCTGGATCTCACACTGAGCCCCCCCTCCTGCAGCTCTGGGAGCAGGGACTCACTGCCCCCAGCTTCCAGGGAGAGGCACAGTGGGAATGAGGGGACTTTCCTTGGAGTTTTCCCTCCAAGCACGGATTTGAGGAGCCCAGATCCCAACTGCTCACTGAAACAGGGCTTGGGAGGCTCGTCAGGACCCATCTCCAGGCACCATCATTCCCTGCTGCAGGGGCTGAGCTCTCTGGCTGGGTTTGAGGTCTTCATTAGGGCAATGACATCCTTTTCCTTAGTAGATGCTTTCCTAAGAAAGCCTTCCTAACAAAGCCCTAACATTCCCAATGTTTAAACAGCAAACCCACATTCCTTATAGGACAGCTCCTGGTTTCTTTCATCCTTTAAAAAAGGAAATAAATATTCCAGTAACTCAAAAAGAACAATCTTTTTTTTTCTTGTGTATTCTACCACTCAATAAAATCATAACTATTTGTTGACCATATAAATGCTTTGTGTGGTTTTTTCCGGTCACATTTGGAGCCACTGGTGGCTCAGGGAATTTGTTCCCTCTTGGAGTGCCTTCTGCCACACAAACCCACGAGCAGGTGGCATGGAGCTGCCAACTAAGCGAGTTGGGACATTTTTAGGGCGGGAATTTCACCATCTAGGTTTTGCTCAGAGATCAAAAACATATTCAAACGCAGAATTGTAAAGAGTCGGGGTAGGATTTGACATAAAGGGCAATTCAAGCTCCAGTTTCACATTTAGCCTTGTAGCTGCTGTTTTTAGCAGTTCAAAATCAGATCCCAAGCCAAGAACACTGTGGAAGGAAACTAAAAAAGGATCTGGGATCAGACTTGCTGATTATGGCTTCCCTTAGTTTTCCTGGGGTTTTTTATAGAGGAGCTGTTAGCCAGTGAGTGTGGAAAGTCCTTTTTCCACTTCATGTGGTGAAATTAGTGGAATTACTTTGAAACCAGTGACTTCAATAGCACAAATGGGTTTCTTTATCAGCTTTCACAATCTCAGGATCAATGGTGCTGCTTCCCCTCATCCTGGGAACAAACACCAAAGGAAAGGAGATTTTTCCTGCCAAAGATTTGCCTGGCCACTCAAACTTGGCCTCCAGACTGTCTGGGGAGGCAGCTGAGAACAAAATTGTTGTCAAAACTTCATAGAAGCATTTTACAATTCTCTAGAAGTCCATTTTGTGCCCAGTCATGGCTCATCCCGGGGCGTGTTGAGCACCTTGCAGCAGCTTTTCCAACCCAAAGCTCCATCTGATGCTGTGGTGGGTTTGGGGTCGATACCAGCAGCGGGTTTTAGGTCAAAACTGCCTCAAGGTCAGCCCAGAGGCTTTAACAGAGCTGGTTCTGCCAAATGAACCCACTGAAACCTGTCTCATCAGGTGGAGGGGCAGACAAAGGAAGCTCACAGGCTGTCCCAGGTCAGGAGACAAAGTGATGGCCTGATTATCCTTATCTGCCCCCTAAAACCAACACTGGAGCTTGCCAGAGTCCACAGGAATTGCTCCATAGGCAAACTCATCCCGCCCAGAAAGCAGGTGCCACGAGGTGTCACAGAACCCAAAGCAGAGCACGACCCGGTTTTCAGGGCTTCCACTTCATCCCAGAATAAACAGGTTGCCCTAACACAAACACGGGGGGCTCTCACACAAAAATTAACTGTTACAAATCGATACCTTCATCCATGAACAACATTGCTTTAAAAAGAAAAAATTTAAAAAAAATCATGGTTTACTTACTCTGCAGGGGCCCAGTTCTAGAGGTCTCAGGAAAGTGCTTCACAACACAATTTGTGTGTGGCATTAATGTGGGGAGAAACGGGTTCATGGTGTTCAGACGTGCAGTTTTTACCCCCCTCCAGCCTGGCCTTGAACACTTGCAGGGATGGGGCAGCCACATTTGTGAGCTCCCTTCTTGCAACAGGTTTTAAAACTCTGTTAAAAAAGTAAAAAATCAACAGCAAGCTCAGCCTCTGAAAACCCCTCGATTTTTATCCAGTGTTTGTGCTGGGTTATATCATGTTATCATATATTTTTTATTGAAAAATTAGTCTGAATTCCTCAAATATCACACAGAAACACTTCCATACTGAGTCCTCCCTACACCATTCCTCTGTCCTGGGGATTCTACAAATACCAGGGCACTGTTGGAGCTGCTGCAAGGTGAATATCCCATTCACATTTCCAGCCACACACTCATCATCCATTTGGAAACAGTGTTGTAAAGAGCACTCAGGGAATAATCCAGAATTCCAGAGGGAGCCAGGAGGTGAATCATTCCCCCACAGCAGAACATAAAATATAATAAAACAAATAGAAATTATGTAAATGAATAATAATGTAAAATAAAAATAAAGGTGTTATCTATCCCCCATAGAGGCAGGAGGGTGCAAATGTAAAGTTTCACTGGAGTGAATGATTATGTTCTCTAAAACATCCTGTGTCAGAGCTTTTCCACCTTCTGCCAGCCACTGAGGTTTGAAGGCCAAGCCCAGGCTGCTCAGGTCAAGGGAGGCTCAGCAGAAATTCGAGAAAGGAGTGGGAAAAGGCCAAGGAGGAGGATCCTCACCTGGAAGCACCACCTTGGCCCGCAGCATCCTCCTGGGCACAGTTAGGTAACTCCCCAGCTTCTTGGCCAGGTGCTGGCTGTGGGGACGACAATGAGAGGATTAATCACAGTAATTGCCTGTGATTGCACCCATCCTCCTTGGAATGGGTGTGGCTGGTTCACTTGCCTGATTAATTTAATTGGCCTCAATTAGCCTGGCCTTCATTAAGCAGCAGTTGGGTTTTTTTTACAATACAGGAGCCAGACTGCACTTTCTCTGGGTGTTTTGTTCCCTTTTTGCTTACACGTGCCTGACAAAACCTGGAAATGGGGGTTCTGAGCTGAAGGTGCTGTTGGTTTCTCAGCTGGAGCCAGTTCCCGGCCCAGCATCTCCAGATAAATCACTTGGAGTTGAAATTATCACCCTTTGCAAGTCCACAAACCTTTAGGCCACGCTCACAACCCCAAACAGAGCAGAGCAGCACAGCCTGTGCTTCACCATCACCCCGGGGAGGGGGAAATGAAGTGTGAACAGAAATCAAATTCCAATTCCGTGCCTTGCTCATTCTTGCCTCCCCATCATGCTGGAGCTCACCAAGTGCTAAAATTAAACACCTGATTTGGTGAAGGTATGCGAGTGAAACGGAATCCAACAGCACTAGAGGGCAAGGAATGGTGAAGCCACAGTGTTCCAGCAGCATTCCAGCACCATGACTTCTTCCACATCCCTGCAGAAAAATCAACAACTCCACAGTAACACAATGCCTGGGCTTGAATGGTGCAGCAGGAGCTTCTGGGCAAGTCAGGATGAACTTTAGAGATCCTTTCCGACCCAAACCGTTCCCTGGGGACATCTGTATCTGCATAAAATAAAATAAAGAATTAAAAGCAAAGAGATGTTGAGCCTGCTCTGCCCCGCGATGCACAAACGAATCACACACAAAGCAGAGGACAGAGAATAAGGAGCAGTTTCCTTTCTTCAGTGTCTTGGTAACCTCCTCTAAACAGAGAGGGACAGTTTTTAAGGTCTCTACTGAGATATTTAGTAAAGAGGCTCTGCTGGATGTGGTGGTGTTGGGACAGGGATGAGTCCCACGTGCTGCAGTAAGAGAGAGGGTTTAAGTCATTTGCATATTTTGAATGTGTAAAGCCAGGCTTTTAAAACCAGCATGGTGAGGAGAAAGTAGTGACACCCCTGCTGACAACAGCAAAGTGGTTTTTTGGGTTTTCCAAACTCAGATGGATCCGGCACTACTCAAACACAGCCCACGAGGGCTTCTCCACACACACGTAATTCCAGGGTGAAATGAGTAAGATTTGGAACCCAGGTTCCCTCTCCTGTTAAGGATTACTGTCTGCCAGAGCTGCCAAGATTTTGGGATGGCTGCAAAACTTCCCTTGCCCAAAAGCACCGTGGGACCATCAGACGCTGCTCCAACTCCCCTGAGACATTATTTATCACTGCCCTCGGTTTGATGGGAAGGTGGATTAGTGCTTCCCTCTTTTCTCCTGGTTTTTCCAGCTGGCACTGGTGGCCTGACAAAGGGGAAGGTCACCAAAGGCAAGGGACGAGTCACCTCTGTCTAGGTGCTGATGCAGAAAGAGCAAAGGTGTCGCTGAGCTGTGACCCGTATGTGTGCACTGGCGTGAAGCACCTTAACTTGACTCTAAGGTGATTAACAGAGCAGAATTAGCACAGTGAGCCAGGGGAATTAAGGGCAGGGAGCTGCCCTTGAGCCAATCCCATCTGCCAGAGGCAAGCCTGCAGCCCCAGAAGCGGAGAGGGAGCAGAAACTGGAAGCATTAACAGAGTTAAAAGCTCAGGATGTTCTGTGTGCCCACACGGATATCCCTGGAAGCTCCGAGAGCAGCACGGGACCGAGTGCTGGGGTTTGCACTGCAAAGCTTCCTGGGGAACACCTCCAGCTTCAGCTTCCTTCTCCCAGCTCCCCTCTTTGGGACAGTCCTGTGGGGAGCTGTTTAGGGACTTCTACTCCTGCACAAAGGGCTTTTCCATCACCGGAGTCACTTGTAAGTAACCAGATTTGTACCAGTGACTCAGCTTTTCCCGTGCAGCTGATGTCTTCTCCTACCAGAGGAATCATTTCAAGACTACGCCAAACAAAAGCTAAGGAGCACCTTTTCCTTCCCAAACTTTCCCTGCTGTCCCTCTGCTCCACCATTCCAGCCAGTCCTATCTCATCTCCTGAACCAGGACACCACTGGCAGCTCAGATTTATCATAGAATCCCAGAATGGTTTGGGTTGCAATGGACCTTAAAGCTCATCCCATTCCATCCCCTGCCATGGGCAGGGGCACCTTCCACTATCCCAGGTTGCTCCAAGCCCTCTCCAACCTGGCCTTGGACACTTCCAGGGATCCAGGGGCAGCCACAGCTTCTCTGGGCACCCTGTGCCAGGGCCTCCCCACCCTCACAGGGAAGGATTTCTTCCCAGTACCTCATCCAAATCTACCCTCCTTCATCTTAAGGCCATTCCAAAGCCATTTTCCCATCTTCCCTTCACATCCAGCTCACAACTAGGCCGAGTCTCTTTTTTCTCTACCTTCCCTTTCCCTCCTAATCCACCCCCAAAGGAGGTGAAACATTCTCTAGAAGTTATATAAACCAGCACAAAGTCCAGCTGCCTTCTCAGCCTGGCTAAAGTCAACCTTCCAGCTCAGCCCAGTGAGCCTCGCACAAACATGGGAATATTGACATGATAAACAGCAAATCCGACCTCTTGGCTCCCAGCACCGGTGGCACCACAGGGATTTGCTCCTATTAGGAACGTGTTGCCTTGGCAGAGCTGGCCGGTGCCCCAGCCCTGGGTGCCACGTGCAAACTGAGAGTGGTGCCAGGACATCTGACTTTTTCCTGGCAGGGCCACGCTCCCTGAATGTCCGAAATGACTGGAATTTCTCCATGGCTGACCCAGCGCTGCCTGTTCTGCAGGGATCCTCACTGCTTGCGTGGATTCATCCCACAGGAAGGTTGGGAAAGCTTGGAAACTCCTGACTTTTCTGAGGCCAGCTGCTTATCTTCTCTCTTTTCCTTGACTGCATCTGCAGTAAATAATTTAAAAAAAACACCTTTCAGTTTTTGGTTCTTGGGGAACAGGAACCATCCATCTCTGCGGGCATGTGGGGACAGCCTGACCAGCTGTGCAAAGACAGCCTGATTTACAGCCCCGAGCAAACGTGGAGTAATTCCACAGGCAGGGAAAGGACACGGCCAGCAGACATAGGGAGCTGCCATTTTAGACCAAATCTCTCTGGTCTAAATCTCAGTTTCTCAAATATGAATATCCAAATGCTTAAAAGCACCTCATTGTGCACAACACTAATCTCCACCATCATCCAAATATCCTAAGATTCCTTTCCTCTCCCGGACTCACACTCTAGGGCAGGGGAGAAGGACTTAGAGGGCTGAAAACAAAATCAGGCAAGTCAAACATATCTACAAAAGCAGATTTTTGAACTCCCATCCCTTTGAAGTTCTTTATTTTGGCCCAGGACAGGGTGGCAGGCCCTTTGCGGGAGCAAATAGGTGCAAGGAAAATTGTTGCTCATACAGCAGGAGGTACAAGAGGACCCAACTCTGCTCAAACTCTGGTTTATTTCTGAGGGGAAAACCAGCAGGAAAGCCCTGGTGGAAAAGGCTGGGAATAGGGAACATGGTATCTTTTTACACTTTAGAAGTTGAGGAGCCCATGTCACAGGGAAGTTTCTGACAGCAATCCCTGCTGCCATTACGCCGAGAGACCCAGACACAGCAAAACATTCCCAGTCTCTCACCCGACCATTCCTTACAGAAATCCAAACCCTTCCTTCCCTTTCCACTCTCCAGCTGCCCAATCCCACCGTCAGCAGCGCAGGGAAGCTGCAGGAATGTTTCCCTGTCAAGAGGCTGCAGGAGAGGGTCAGGAGCAGGTGGGACCTGGAGATGCTCCATTCTCCCAGGGAAGACAGGGAGGGAATGAGGGAGGGAGGACAGTCCCTGCCTGGGCTGCCTGTGCCCTCTCGTGGCTGCCTGACCGTGCTGCACAACCAGATACTTGCGCGGCTTTTTAATTGAAAAGGAAATTAAATCCCTTTCTGGAGACAGCTCTCCCCACTGCCATCCCCAAGACGGGAGGAGGAGATCTTCCATGTTAATGTCCAGAGCTGAGCAGGGAGAACAAGCGGTTTTAGCGAAACCAGAACGACCCAAAACCTCTGCCTGCTGAGAGGAGAAGGGGGAGACTGCTGAGGAAAGAGGAAGAAGATCCTTGGATTACCCAGCACCCGTGCAGTGCTTCCAGCCAGCCAATTAAAGGAGACACAACCGAGCGGGAGAAGCCTCAGCTTCCCTCAGGAAGAAGAGGGACCTGCTCTGATGAATAAAAGCATCCCAAACCCAATCTGTAAGATTTTCTCTTGCACCCCAAGCACCACAACCCTCCAACTCCAACCAGGCTTGTAGAGGTTAATAGCAAACGTTTATTTTCCTTTATGAAAGAGCAGGGTGCAACCATCCCGCTGTTAACGGAGTGACTTCATTTTTCTTCACAAATTGTTCCCTCTGCTTCGTTTGAAATGCAACACAACCTCAGACAAGGCATTGCTCCAGTTCCTTCTGTCTCAAAGTGCTTCACAATGTGACACCGAGGGGGAGAAAACATCCCACAAACAAAAACATCTCCTACCCAGAGAGATCATCTCATTCCCAGTGCTGCAACGTTTGTGCAGTGTAGCAGCTCACGGCACAGGAAGACATGGAGAGATTGAAAGGACAGGGGGAAGAGATGCAGGGAGAAATTCCAGGGGTGGAATTCACCTGAGCTGAAACCCACAGCTGTGGAAACCAAACGTTTTACCTCCTCTGTGTTATTTCCCTCTCTCCTAGACAAAATCATGGCAGCTCAGGGGAAGAAAATCGAGTTCCTCCTGTAACATCCTTCAGGAGAAGATGGAGTTATGGAGCTGAGGATGGGCACCAGCTTGCTGAGGGGTGGCAGAGGGACAGGGTGACAACCCAGTCAGAAGTGAAAACCCCAGAGAGGGTGATGGCTGAGCTGATTCCACAGTCACTGAAAAAAGGGCTAAATTAGCTACAAAATACTGTCATGGCTTTAACAGACCTGGGTCTGAGTTCGGGATATGTCGGGCCTGTGCATTCCCACAGCTCCAGTGACATCCCTCCCCTCCCAGCACATTTTGCGGCATGCAGGAACCTCGGCCACATCCCTCATGTGCACACAAAGATGTCTCAGATTCCCTCACCAGGGAATGGCAGCCCAGGAAAAGCTGGGATTCCCAGTGGACAGGCATCTCCAGGTCTGATGTGATAGTGGGAAGGGATCTCTGGGCTTTGGGACTGCCCAGCCTGGGCACGCTCCTTCTGGAGACACAAAGAACCCAACCTGGGAACATGGATTCTGCCTGAAGAGTGGGAACAGGACTGCCCAAAGTTCCCTCAGGGCAGGAACAGCTCCAAGGGGTGTTTGTGGGTGAGGTTTGTGTTTAGGAGCATCATGGGGGGACTTTCCCCCAGGGACTATCACAGGGTCCTGCATCTGCCTCTGACAACTGCAGCAGATTCCCCAGGCCAGGAGGAAAAAATCCTGCTGCCAGCTGGGAGTTACGGAATTTCCCTGCTCCCTTTCTTCTGCTGGAGGCCCCAGGTGGACAGCTGCAGCCATTCCCCAGCCTGGATAACCCAGTGCCAAACATGCAGCTAAAAACAGGAACAAATCCCTCTTTGTGACTCCGCTGGCAAGAAGCTTCTCTCGCAGGCTCCTTTAAAAGGAACAAGGAAGTACTTGGAAACAAACTGTTCAAGATTATTGTGCTCTGCTGGCATTTTCAGGGCTGCTGTGGTCAGCAGGACCTCGGGGACAGCACCCTCCATCCCAAAAAAACGAGTGGAACAGACAGCCAGCATCTGTCCTGACAGACTGGCTCACAAGGAAGGCCCAGAATTCCCGCCCTGCACAGGCCTGGCCTCGGGTTATGCCAAAGCAGGCTGCATATAAAAACAAAAGGTTTTAAAAAAAAATGGATATACACTGCATATAGGAGACTCCAGAGCCCATGGATGGCCATCCCAGAGCAGCCAGGGCCAGCCCAGCTCCTGGGGGCAGCGTGGCAGCTGCATTCCGGTCACACTTGGAGGAGTGGCACAGCTGAAGGTGGAACTTGTGCCTCTTGCTCCTTGCTCCAGGCAGAGGGAAGGTGGGAGGGAGCAAGACAAGCACTGCACTCCAAGCCTTTCCTCCAGGAGCAGTTTCCTCCACGCTCAGGGCTCTGCTTACATGTCGCTGGGATAAAATCCAAGTTTGGCCAGAGACATCTCCCTCCGGAGCCGCATGACCTCCCAGTACATCAGCTCCACTGCAAAGCACAACGGGGGGAGAGAAGGGGAAAAAACCACCAAAAAATCAGTAAGGAGGGCACAGCTGGCCACCAGCTCCTGCTCTGCTGTGCTCCCAGCATTCCCAAAGGGGAGGGAAGCAGAACAGGCCACCCCTCAGCAGCTCCACCCCAGGGCAAAGCTCCCAAGAAGCTGATAAGCAAGGAAGAGATGCTCCACTCCTCCCCTCGTGCCTTTCTTTTGTCAATTTATCTGCTTCTGCCCAGCTGGCCCCATTCCTGTCACTCCAAACAGCTCCTCCCAGTTGCCCCCACAGAAAGCATCCCACTGGAGCCAGCTCTTACCATCCTGCCTCACCAGGCCTTGCTGGATATAGCGGATGTAGGTGAAGAAGTTACACACTGCTGTGATCTGAGGGACAGAGGGAAGGGGGAAAAAAAAAAAGGAACAAAGATTTGAGACATTACTTTGGTGCAAGTGAGGAAAATGAGTCAAATCCGTGCACAAAAACCAACTTTTTGTGGGATCAGCTCTTCTAAAAAGCAGCTCAGGAAAGAATTAACTTCTAAAACCCTCCACTGAGAACAAGATCCCCAACAGCAACATTAACAAATGATCCACCTTCTCCCTCCCCTCCACAGAAAGGACAGTTTGTTCCCACAGCCAGGCACGGATCTGACTGGAACAGCAACAGCCTCTAAAGGGCAGAAAATTACTGTGTTTTACAAAGGGGAATTAAACAACAACAATAAAGCCAAACAATCAAAGCCCTGTGCTGAATGCAATCATGGCAAGTGAACACGCTGAAGGTTATCTGAAAGCAGAAGGAAGAGCTGGATCTGCCCCGTAATCATCAACCAAAAGCCAGCTCCACCTCAGGAACGATGGCAAATCCCACAGTTTTTCCTCAACTCCAGGGCTGACCCTCAGGAGCTCCTCCACTGCAGGGCCTGGAATAATTCTGGAGGGTCGAGGCACCCTGGGGAGGTGAAGGACTCACCCTGGCCCTGCAGGAAGGGGAAATGTAGTAGTAATTCCCAGAATCCCCCAGCATGATCCGGTGCTTGCAGGTCCTGGGGAGGCCGCTCAGAGCACATTTCCTGCAGGGAGAGGGAAAAGCACTTCAGCAATCCAGTGGCACAGCACAGATCCAGCAATTCAGCCACCTGGAGAGACTGAAGTGATGGCTCAGAAGCCACCCCCGGGTCAGGCAGTGTGAAGAAGGAAAAAAAAAAACAACCAAACCCTTGGCTGATATTCTTTTGCTCCTGGAAATATTCCATAAATGGCAAGTTTAGGAGATTTTAGGTGAAAGCACCTTTTCCCTGGCACGCAGCCCCAGAGGAAACCCCAGGAAATATTAAAGAGGTGAGGCTGGAGCAGAGTACAACCAATGTCCCCTGGTCTCTGCACATGTCTCCCACATTCCAGGGCAGGCTCAGGTGTGTCAGCTTTCCTGGCGGGATGCAAACACGCTGGCTGGGCGCCAGAGCTGGCCTCAAAACAGGTAAATCCAGCATTTGAGCAGGATTTGCACATACCACAAACTCAAAACAGGCCAACCCCTCCTTGAGCAGACAGGGAAGGGGCTTGGCTTCCCAGTTTTGAGATTTCAGAGGGTGAAAACAGCCCTTTCCCAACAATCAGCAGCAAGGGGTGCAGCATTCCTTTATTTTCTTCCATTTTCTCCTGCTATTTGCAAGGCAGACGATTCCCATCACCACTTTGAGCCATGAAGCAGAATCTTCTACTGCACAGTTATCAGCATGTTCCTCAGGGACTCAGTGGGAAGAGGAACATCACTCCCAAACTGCAAAAAAATCTTCTCTGGGGAGCCACAGGAGGTGACAGCAGAGGGGAGCAGATGTTTCAGAGAGCTCCCAAGCTTGTTTTCCACTGCTCTCGAGGCAAACATTAGCCAAGAGTGGAAGCGTGGGTCCAGACACAAGGAGAAGTAATCATTGACCAAATATTAACACAACTTAAGCAGATTAAATTCCCAAGAGGTGCAGGATGACCAAAACCTTTGTAAACAAGATACCTGTAAGGAGCCGCATATTTGAGCATTGCAACATCCCGGAAAAGAGTGACTCTTGCTTGGTTGGTACCACCTGGTGTAAAACCACAGCTATCACAACCAAACTCACCAAAACTGCCATAAAAATCAGTGGTTTGCATCTGGGAAAAGGGGGAACAAGTTCCTTTGGGGTCTTTTATTACCAATGGGTTCCTTCCCATCCTGCCTGGGAGGAATTTAAACAGGGTTAAAGAGTTAGGTCAGCTCAGCAAAAGCCTCCAAGCTGCCACATGGGGCTGAGTTAGCGACTTGTTAATGCTCCAGAGATCTTTGATCACTGGCTGAACAATAAATGTTTCACTTACGTTACGATTTGTGACCGGAAGCCACTGCGAAGACAAAAAAAAAATTACAAAAAAATCAAAAGGAAACTGAAAAGGATAAACACAGGACGGGTTGTTTGGGGAATAATTTGCAAGAGAGTGGCAGGAAACCTGCATGTCCCCTTGCTGTCACCTTGGAAGGTAGGAAAGGACTTGAACTTAATATCTGAATAAAATCCCCTCCTCTTTGTTTGGAATATCACAGCACTCCTGCTAGTGTGAGGTGACCCTGAGGTGGCCCCAAGCTGTCACACCACTCCATGAGAGGGGACAAACCAGCAGCAAGGAGGGGACGAGGCAGGGAGACACGGTCCTTACTTGGGGCCACCACACTCTTCTGCTGCCACCTTCCCCACGGGGACAGTCTGGGAAGCCACCGGCTCGATGGTGAGGGTGTTCTGCTCCACAGCCACTCGCACCAGCTCCGACAGCTGCAGCAAGAGAAGGGAAAACAGGGACAAATTCCGGAGAGGTGACACTCCGGAGCTGCCAGCTGCTCCTGCTTTTCCAGCCCTCACCTCCTGCTTGGTGAAGTCCAGACAAGGTCCTACATCTTCTCGGTAAATTCTGTCCAGGAAGGAGCAGGATTTGTCCAGAGTTGGAGATTCCTTCCAGGCCTGGAACTCAGCAAATAAAATGGAGTCGACCTGCAGCGAGTGTCCAAGAGGAGGGGGAAGAGAGAGGGATACCACATCAGGAGGTACCTGTTACTATGCAGGAAACCTGTGAAACACCTGCTCTGGCATCTGGAGAGCCTCAGACATCATGGAAGTGTCTGAGGGAAGCTGCCTGGCTCCAAGGATCTCTCATTTCCCACCCAGCAGCAGTTCTGTGCCAGAGTGGCACAGCCACCTTGGGCTGCGTGTGCCAGAAGCCTGCAGGCACCTCTTTATCCCATTTTCCTCCAGGTGGTTTTTCCTCCTTCCTCTGGCTGCAGGAAAGCCACCACACAACCACTGGACACACCAAGTGCCCGCTCAACCCGTGGCAGGAATGATGGGAGCAGCTGAGGGGCAATAGGAGACTCTCTGGGACCTGGCATTTAAATCCCAGATGGATCATTGGGCAAAGCACCAACCTGGCTGACAGGGCAGCTCCTACAAGCCCAACAAAAGCTGCTGAAAGGAAAAAAATAAAAATAAGCTGAGCAACACAAAGAACGTGAGGGAAAACAGCTGGAAAAGTCTGGATTCCAGCACACCCCCTCTGTGCCATGGAGACTGCTCACCTGGGACCAGCAACAGCTTCAGAGCCACAAGATGGAGAAACAAAGGGAGAAAAACAAAATGAAAGAAAAAAAAATGGAGATTAGCATAAAAGGAAGCCGGAACTGAAAGGCTGGAAGCGTGAGAGGCAGGTGGGTCCCCACCCGTTCCCAGAGGTTGGTTACCTGCCGTGAGGAGGAGGAGGAGGAGGAAGCATCTGCTCCCAAGGCCTGCCAGCCTGGCTCATAGGTGATGTGGATAGCCTTCCCAGGGAGGATGCAAAGGAGCAGGGAAAGGAGAGCAGGGAAACCAGACTTGGAGGGCAGAGGGAGAGACAGACAGTGAAGGAAGAGGTTTAGAGAGACAGGCAAGGACGGAGGTAAAAAACATGAGATACAGAGAAAGGCTCAAGTCTTCCCCTCCAGGAACTGAGCATGGTCCTCAAGGCACCACAGGGCCACAAGCCACTTCTTTAGACTTCATCTTGAGGTGCAAAAAGGCAACAGAAATTACCGCTTTTAGGCTCAATTTAAGATCTTTCCCATAGAGCACCAACTCTCCAAATGCCAGTAAGGATTCTGAGGGACAAAAAACCATCCCATTCTTGGTACATAACATTATTGGGCACTCTGGAAGCTGAGATTTGAAACCCCAGGAGATCTGCATCCTGTGGAAGTTGCCTCCCTGAAGAAATGACAGATCCAAATTTCTAACAAGCTTTTGTGTTCCCTCAACAATTCTTCACAATAGAGGCTGCAGCTCCCAAAAAATCACTAGTGAGACATATTCCCCCACCACATTCTTCTTCATTTTCACTTTTCCTGACCAAGTGGCTCCTATTTGCTTCCCAAGACAGCTGTCTCCACATCTGGCTAGTGGAACTGGCTGCTGCTCAGCACCTCTTGATATCCACTCACAGCACTGGCACCCCCTGGATCTGCCCCTCGGTGATCCCTCAACTGCTTCCTGTCCCAACAAAGAGAAAATCCCCTCAAAAGGAAACCCTCCAGCACCTGCCTCAGCACAAATTGAGGGAACAAGGCACAAACAGCTGCTCAGTGAGACCACAGAGCTCTGTGGGAAGCCCGAGCCCGGAGCTCCTGGCTGCAGCGAATGTCCCTCACCCACCTCTCTGCACTCCCGGCTGACAGGCTCTGGAGCCACGTTCTGGCTGGCAGCTGACACCATGGCACTGCTGGTGCTTTTGTTGCGCCCGTGGCCCTTCCTGAAGCCGGCTTTGGAAGGGCTCTGCAGCTGAGGGTGCAGCTCCCTGTTCGGGGAGGACGGCGTGGATGTGATCACCAGCGTCTTCAGGGCTGTCACCTCCGCCTGCAGCATGTCAATCTGGGGACACAAGCAGGAGTCACCCTCAGCACCTGCTGGGCTCCAGTTTGCTGCACCCCATCAAACACTGAAGCCACAGGGAATCAGCTACGAGCCCAGCCACGAAGCCTCTCCCCCTCCTCCCAGTCCCCAGCATCACCCAGAATTTTTAACAGCAGCTGTTTGGGAATCTACCCCTTCGATCAGCACATTTTGTCCCAGGCTCTTTTCAGAACCAGTAACTCCAAAGAAATTTCTCTCTTCTCAAGATGGAGTAATTTGAGCAGCCCTGTGGTGCAGCCATGTCAGGAAATTCCAACTCCCCGGGTCCCTGCTCCATCCATCCATCCCACAGCTGTGACAATTAAACAGCTCTTTATTTCTCTGTGGATCCATTTCCCAAATGAGAGCTGGATCAGCAGGATGTCTTTGAGGCCTTTTCCCCCTCACTCAGTGTCTGCTGGAAAAGGACCACAGCATCTCGGAGAGATCAAGCTGCACTCCACTCTCCTCAGCCAGCAAACAGCCCTGTGGCCAGGCTGGGCAGGGAGGCCACCACACCAGCCCCAAAAATGAAGTCACAGAGAGTCACTCACCTTGCCCCGGGCCTCCCTGAGCTGCTTCTCTGCCGCGGCCTGTTTGGTGTTGGCTTCTCTCACCATCTTGTGGGCTTCCTGCACCAGAGAGAGTTTTAATCCACGTGCTGCACCCCAGCTCACACAGCCAACAAGGCAGGCCACAGATCTGCCACATCACGTGTTCCAGGCAAGGGGACAGACATCCCTGCCACATCCAGGGGGTTTGTTCCATCAGCTGTGCAGAGCCTTCCCTCAGAATTTCCCAGAGAAGGCAGTGCCAGAGCCTGGAGTGCACCCCCTTTCCAGGAGCACAGCTGGCTGAGTTAAGGAGTTTAGCTGGCCAAGGTCATCTCTCACTGATTGGGGCTGCTGAGAAGAATGCCAGAAGCAAGGACCTGCCCTTCCTTGCCCTTGGGAATTGCTTTAACATTAGAACCCACCTGTGGCACACCACAGCTGTGCCTGCCCCTATTCCAACACCTCTGCAACCCCAACCTCACCTCAGCCTGGCTTCCTGCAGCCACTGCAGCCTTGCTGGGGGATCCCTGAGCTGATTCCTGACCCTGGCTGCTGCCTGTGGCTCTGATCCTGATCCAGACTCGCTGCTCCACGTCTTGGTGAGGGCACTGCTCCTGCCTGCCTTGTTATTGCACTTTGCTCCCACTTCTCTTTCGGAGCAGCTGGTCCCCACTGCCCCAGGCATGGCTGTGACAGAGCAGGAGCTGCAGCTCAGGTGGGGGCCAAATGCTGGAAACTGGCTTCAAAGCTTCTCCCACAGGAAGGGGGCAGCAGGATGAATCCCAGCAGGGGCCTCCCTGCAGTCTGGAAGCAGCGCCTGGCCAAGGCCACCAAAGGCAGGGGACAGCCCTTGGCTACATCATCTCCAAGATCACCCTGTGCTCAGGCAGCCAAAATTTCGGGAGGGTGGTGCTCCCTTGGCTCTCACAGCCCTGTGTTTCAAAGGCACAGATGGGCTCTGGCTTTCCTCACTACCCAGACAGATCCAGACATCAGAGCTGCTGGTGAATGGGATTTTGCCAGGATACAGCTTGGCAAGAATCACATTACAAAAAAAAGACAAAAAAACAACACACCAAACCAAAACAATACCAAGAACCAACAGGCCTTCTGGACACTGATTGGAGCAGAGTGGATGAGGACATCCAGCATGTTCCCACCCCCAGCAAGGGCTGGGATGAGCCAGGGAATCATCTCTAATTCGCAGCAGCTGCCCAGACTACAGAGCAGGCATGGAGAGGGACAGGGAGCTGTGCTTGGCTCCAGCTCCAGGCATTCCCACATTTTGCAACCATAACGACTGTGCTCTTTATGCCACCCCACAGCTGCTAGAAGGGGAAAGAAATCCAGGTAAAGGCTCCACCTGCAGCACTGGCCAGCTCTGCTTCTTCAAGTGGGAAAGAACAACAGGGGAGAGGAGGAAATTGTGGGAGGAGACGGCTGGAAGTCCAGGGAAAGCCTGTCTTAAAGCAGCTGGATGTAAGCTTAAGAAATGATGGGAAAAGGGAAGAGGGTGGTACCTCAAACAAGCTGGCTGTTAACTCCTCCAGTTCCTGCTCCAGTTGTTCCCTGACTTTTGACAACCTCTCACATTCTTTGTCCTTGAGCTTCAGTTCCTGTTGAGGAAGTGGAGAGGGACAGCAATGCTGATGCCCTGCCCCAGCCTGTCAATCACAGCCCTTCCTCCCCACCACGGCACCTGATCCCTGACCCAAGATTCCTGTCACCACCTCTAGGAAAGCACCCCCTGCTCCAATCCATGCCACCCTCCCCAGGAGCTCCCACAAACCCCAGGCCTTACCTTCTGTGCTTTGTGCAGCTCATCTCTCAGGAACTCGGAGCCCTTTTCCCGGATCTCCACCGAGGAGCTGCGTAGCCGGGACACGTTGAGCTGCTCCGTGGACTGGGGCTCATCCACACCTCCAGCATCCTGGCACCCACCCTCTGGCTCCTCCTTGTCACCTTTGGATGGCATCAGGGGCTTCCAGTGTCCCACAGTGGGTGGATTCTGGCTCTCTTCCTCAAAACTGACCTGGCTGGGGGGGTAACAGCACAGGGAAAATGAGCGTGGGGGTGATCCGGAGCCTTCCTCCAACACTCACAACACATCCAGCCCCAGGCACAGGCACTGGGATTGGGGCAGGGAGGGTGACGGGGAAGAATTTGGGCAGCTGCACCAGTTCCTTTGCCCTGCACCCCTATGGAAGTGCTTCACCCTTCTGGCATGGTGTCCTTAGTAACTCAGGATAAGGCAGGAGAACTAAAGACAGCTACTCCAGGGATCCCGTTCTCACCTCCTGTCCAAGAGAAACACCCTGCAGATGGCTTTTTAGGATTCCAGGATACACCCAGTAGACCTAAGGTCAGACTTCCCTACTGAAGCAGCAAAAAAAAAAAAGGAATACAGCTTTCCCATTCCTAATATACAGAACCCAATCCCCTCCGCTGCCAACCCAGCCTTCCTCTACCCCCCTGCACCTGCTTCAGAGGGAAAAGATCTATTTTTAACCTGGTTTTAGCCTATTTTCCCACCTATTTCCCACTGAAATCCTCCACAGAGCTGCTTAAACCAGTGCATTTTCCCCAAGCTGGGTCGAAGCCCTATTTTCTAGTTTCAGTGGCCAGCAAGCAGAGATGTCCTAGAAAGAAGAAACCAGAAAAGTCACCCAGGACACTGCACCCCAGTGCTGAGTAGGTCTGTGTGAACCCCCAAATTAACACAGGTGCTGGAGAGGTTTTAGGGGAGGAAAACATCGTTTGAGTGCCTGCATGCAGGGCACTGCTGTCACGGCAGTGTTTGTATCTCTCCTCTTCCTCACTGAACTCTCCCCATGGAATCTCCCTCCATCTGGAGGCAGGGCGAGCGTGTCCCAAGCCTTCCCCACGTGGAAGTTTTCTATCCTGCCCAGACACAGGCACTGCCCTGCAGATTAACCTGCTGCTGCTTATCTCTGGCTCACAAGCCCTGCCTGAGCTCTGGTGTCCTTCTCTTCGTGCACCTCCTCCCACACTCCTGGACACTGCTCCTCGCCCACCACCTCCTCCTGCAGAGCAGCCATCACCTCTTTTTGCTCAGGTTCATTTTTCCCTCTTCCCTTTGCCCCATCTCTGCGTTCTCCTCTCCTGCATTCCAGCCAGGCCACGCTCTTCCCCCTCGCTCTGACTCCGCGCAGGCTGGGCTTATCCCCTCAGTCCCAGAGCGTCCTATCACCTTTTCCATTCTAATTTCCCCCTTTCTGTGCCCTCCAAGCTGTCCAAGACCAACAGCTGTCCACAGCCACCTTCCACAGGAGAAACGAAGCAGCAGCTCCCAGCTAAATCAGCTCAGGTACCGCAGGAAAACGCGTGGAAAAGCACACGTGGAGAACTCTCTGAACCCTCGGAAGAAATCACACCAGAAAGGAGCAAGGAAACCAGAGCACAGAGGATAAAAATAATAAATAAAAGAAGCAGCAAGGGAAAGGGACATTTCACCAGTCTACTGATACAAATGCACTCAATCTAACCCACAGGAAGAAAAAGTAATGTTGTTTCTTTATGACTCTCTATTTCTCAGCTGAGAGTTGCCTCAAGAGACATATTTCAGCGTATTTCCACACATTACGGAAGAAAACTGGAGGATATGAAGGAATTAAACAGTCCCACCCACACTCTGTAATGCCAAAAACATATCCTGGAAAATTATCTATGAAGGAATAGCTCATTCTTTCTCCACGCTGTGCAAACAGAATCCCTATGGAAGCCTTGGCTATGCTGGATTCTGCTCAGTGTCCAGGTCAGGGGCTCTGAAATCCAACCTCAGAGACCAAAGGACCACCACAAACACTCCCTCTCTCTCTTGCTGACTGGTAGCTCTCTTTCCAGGAAAAATGGATCATATCCTAAGAGTCACTCACTGACACAAGAAATGCAAACCTACACCAAAAAAAAAAAAAAAAAAAAAAAAAAAACCCC
>VZTE01001693.1:75201-133500 GCA_013397775.1 Eulacestoma nigropectus
ACAAAAAAAACAAAAACAAAAACAAAAAAAAAAAAAAAAAAAAAAAAAAAATCCCCAACACCCCACAACCTCCTAAAGCTGGTTTCTGTAGAAAAAGCAAAAAAATGTGCAGGATCTGCACTTTTTCCAGCGGGCCCCACGTTTCCTGCAGCGCTGATCTGACGGGGTTGTTTCCCGTGCGAGCAGCCTCTGGCCCTCTCCAGGTTAAACTCTTACCCGCAGGTTTGCGAGCAGGGCCTGGCTTTTCCATCCCCACCGGGACGGACTCCTGACCTGCACCACCATGGACCAGCATCAGTCCAGAGCGGCTCATCATCCCATGGGTGCTCAGCATCATCCTTCAAATGTTCGGCAAAGCATCTGGCGGTGGTTTATTATATTTTTATATTACTATATTATTATATTATAGCAGAACACACATTGGTGTTCCTCATGTTTGTCTTAGCAGTGAAACGCCGTGTCCTATGTCTGGGGATGCTGCTGCCTCCTTATTGCATCTCCTTACTTGGCTTCCACACAACTTCTTCCCAGGGAGGGTGATGGAATGGATTTCCCAGAGAAGCTGTGGCTGCCCCATCCCTGGAAGCGTCACGCCAAGCTGGACGAGGCTTGGAGCAACCCGGTCGCGTGGAAGGTGTCCCTGCCCTTGGCAGGACAAGACGAACTTTAAGACCCCTTCCAACACAAACCATTCCAGGATTCCACGGATTCACAGAGCCCCCGGCACACGGACGCCACTCCTTCCCCGTCCAGACCCGCACCTACCCCCGCAACATCGCTGGGTCCCGCTGCCGCTGATGCTGCTCACGGCGGAGGCGCGCCCGCCGCCGCCCCCATGCCCGGGGCAGCCGCACCGGGAGCGGGAGCTGTGCCCGGGGGAGAAGCCGGAGCCGTGCCCGGGGGAGAAGCCGGAGCGAGAAGCGGAGACGCGCCCGGAGAAGCCGCAGCCGGAGCGGGAGCCGTGCCCGGAGGAGGCAGAACCGGAGCCGCAGCCGGAGCCGTGCCCGGAGGAGGCAGAACCGGAGCCGCAGCCGGAGCCGTGCCCGGAGGGATCAGAACCGGAGCGGGGGCCGTGCCCGGAGGGATCNGGAGCCGTGCCCGGAGGGATCAGAACCGGAGCCGCAGCCGGAGCCGTGCCCGGAGGGATCAGAACCGGAGCCGCAGCCGGAGCCGTGCCCGGAGGAGGCAGAACCGGATCCGTTCCCGGAGGATCCGGAGCCGATCCCGAGCAGCCCCGGCCCCGCCGCCCACGTGATGCCGGCGCGGCTGCGCCCTGAGCGCGGCCGGGGGCCCGGAGGGGTCAGTCTGCATCCAGCGGCACGGGCACAGCAGGCTGGAGCCGGGAATTAGCGGGGTTTGTCACCCATCAACTCACCGGGGTGATGAGGAGTTAAAAGGAAATGTCCAGGAACCGTCCCCCTCCGCTCCGCTCTTCGTCCCCGGCTCGGAATCGCGCCTGCCTTCCTCCGCCTCCTTCCCGACAGCGGGATGGGGAATGGGGGCTGCTGTCTCTGCTGCTCCTTCTTCCTCAAGAGGAGGATGCCTCGCTCTCCGCCCCTGCTCCAGCGTGAGGTTCCTCCCACGGAAGAAACCCTCCAGGAACTTCTCCAATGGGTTCTTCATGCACTGCCCCAGTGTGCGTCCCTTCCTCGGGGTCAGTCCTTCAGGAACACGCTGCCCCTGTGTGGGTCCCTTCTTTGGGGTCAGTCCTGTAGGAACACGCTGCCCCAGTGTGGGTCCCTTCTTTGGGGTCAGTCCTTCAGGAACACGCTGCCCCAGTGTGGGTCCCTTCCTCGGGGTCAGTCCTTCAGGAACACGCTGCCCCAGTGTGGGCCCCTTCCTCGGGGTCAGTCCTTCAGGAACAGGCAGCTCCAGCGTGGGCTCCTCTCTCTGCATGTCCTGCCAGGACCCTGCTCCAGCACAGGCTCCCTGCGGGGTCAGAGCCTCCTTCGGGCATCCCCCTGCTCCAGTGTGGGCTCCTCCATGGGCTGCAGGAGGATCTCTGCTTCCCTGTAGCCCCACCCCCGCTGCCAAAACCGTGCCACACAAAGCCAATACAGAGGGGAAACGTGGGATGTAAAGAAGGGATAACACGCAGGAAGGATGGGGGAAATCCGGCTGGGGGGAAAAAGGCTGCTGATCTTCCAGGGTTTTTAAGCTTCAAGGGGAGCACTGGGCTGGGAACCCTACAGCACTCTCGCTGTTCCCCTGTCCCACAGCGGATCCCACTGCCACCTCTGGATTGACAGTGCTGGAATTTTGAGCCAAAAACTGCTCCTGCCCTCAGAGCACATTTCCCATCACATCCTACCTTGCCATTGCCCTGGGCTTTCCTCCAGGCAGCTGCATCCCCTTGGAGCCTTCGCACAAAGGGGCAGCTCCTGCCCTGCTCTCAGCTTGTCCATCCTCTGCCTCGGGGACAGACCCAACGCCGGAGGCAGGAGAGTCAGACATGGTGATCCTTGTGCCCACTGCAGGATTTTGCTGTGGATACCACACAGGGAGCAATTCTCTGTCCCAGCATCTCTTGGGTGTCCCTGTTACCTCCAGCCCTGCCCTGCCTCATGGCTGGGATCCACAGGGACAGCACGGGCCAAGCCCATGCTCTGAAGTCTGGGAACGGAGTGTTCGGGATGTTTGTGTCACTGGCTGCAACCTTTGCTATCTTCGGGGAACTTTTAGAAGGAGGGGAAAGATCTTCAGCTCTGAAAGGCAGCACCAGAAGTGATTAGTCTTTGTAATTATTAACTCCCAAGGCTTGGCCGGCAGCAACGGAGGGTCCTTGGATTAGAAAGGTGGAAGTGCTTCCAGGAGTTAACAAAGGCAGGAAGGATGAGAACTGATAGTGCTGACAGGAAGCTTTGAGAGGGATGTGCTGGAGATGCTGAATCCCAGCCACTTGAAGAAGTAACTTGTCACAAAGGGGAGAGTGGCACATGCTCCCCTCTTCTTCTCAGAAGAGAAGAAGGCAAGGCAAGGCAAGGCACGGCAAGGAGGGGAAAGGGGAAAGGGGAAAGGGGAAAGGTAAGGGGAAATAAAAGAAAGGGAAATGACACGAAAGAAAAGGGGAGAGGAAAGAAAGAAGGAAGGAAGAAGGAAGAAAGAAGGAAGAAAGAAGGAAGAAAGAAGGAAGGAAGAAGGAAAAAAGAAGGAAGAAAGAAGGAAGAAAGAAGGAAGAAAGAAGGAAGAAAGAAGGAAGAAAAAAGAAAGAAAAAAAGAAAGAAAAAATAAAGAAAAAAAGAAAGAAAAAAGAAAGAAAAAAAAGAAAGAAAAAAAAGAAAGAAAAAAAAGAAAGAAAAAAAAGAAAGCCAGACACAGGCTGGGAAGGAAAGGAAGAACAGGGATTATCTTGGATCTTGGAAAGCAGGATGTGACCTGCTGACACCCCTTACCCAGCAAACTCAAACTGGATGTTATTGCCATGGAAAGGAGAACGAAAACAAATGGCCTAAAACTCCAGGCTCCCTCCACCCCCTCCTGGCTGGCTCCTTGGCTGTGCCACATGTTTGCTCAGCTGGCTGCAAGGGCTGCAGCAAGGCTCCTCCGGGGTCTCTGATTTCCAGCACCAGCACGTTTGATCCTCCCTTTGGCCCCTAATCCCCACCACAGTTGCTAAGGCAAGAGAAGGGGGACCTCACGGAGGACCCTTCCCTAATTTTCATGCTGTACCCACTGAACTGTGCAACATCAGAGGGGAAGGGAGAGGTTTGTCACCATCCAAGCCCCTAAAAGCAAAATGCAAAGGGTCAGATGGAGCTTGGCACAGGGACGGGCACCCCCAGCTCCCAGGGCAGCCCAGGATGGCACAGAATCAGTGAGGAATTCTGCAGCATAAGGGGAACAAGCCTGAGGGCCCTCACAAAAGCACTGCAGGGTCACTGCATCCTCATCAAACATTTCTGGCCAGCTCAAACCTCTGAGTAAATCCTGTCCATGAAAAACAGCATCTCCCCAGACACTTCCCACTTCAGTTTTTTTAAAATCACATCAGAATCCAAGGAAGAATGTAATTTGGAGAGACACCTCTGATGCCAGCTGCCTCTGTGTCTATCCTAGCACTGAAACTGGAGAAGGGAAAGGGATTTCACCAAGCTTTGGGACCCACTGTCCCTAAAAACACTTACTGTTCTCTGGGAGAGAGCAAGGAAGGCACTGTGCCTTTCCCCGCCAGCTGCTGCTAACTCAGCATTAAGAGTGGCCCTTTGGCATTCCCAAAACAGGGATTCAGCTCCCAGCACAGCAATTCAATCCCTGCATCTTTAACATGGAGAAAATGAGGATGACCCCAGGGCTCTGAGGCTGAGGATGGATGTCAGCACCTCTTTGCTTCCTGCTCTGCTGAGCAGGGCAGGCTTTCAGTCTATCCTCTTCCTCAGGGTCTGAGGCCACAGGGGATGTGGAAAGGGATCCAAGCAGCGCTGCCACGCTGGTAGCCCCTCAGTTATTTACTTTAATATTGAATTCCACACGTATTTCCTGCTGTCCCAAGGGCAGCTGTGGAGCACACGAGCTGCCAGCGGAGCTGCTTTCAGAGGAGGGCAGCAGAGGCCCCCAGATGCCAGCACATCCCTCCACAAACAGCAGGGCACTCAGGGGGTTGTTGTTCCGTGTCCCCAGGAGCACCCAAACCACTCCCAGCAGCTGCAGCAAATGTCTCACCTGAAGCATTTCTGTCTCCCTGCTGTGCGTGGGGATGAGGGTTCAGGCACTGAGACCCTCAAGATCCGTCTCAGGCTGCCTGTTCACCAATTCCAGCCCTGGAACTGGGCCACATTCCCTTCAGAGGGGGTCCCCGTGCTCTCATCCCCCTTCACAAAGCACTGAACCCCATGTTTTAAGCTACGATCTCCCTGCCACTGGCAGCAATTCCCAGGACTGCACCGGAAATCCCACATCAGGCAGATGCCAGGCAGCACCTGCTCCAGAGGAGCAGTGAAACAACCCCCTCCCCTTGTCTAGGATCAGCCACAGGAAGGAGAAAACTACAGCTGGGACAAATTGATCCCAACTGCTGATGTTAAATAAGTGTCAAAGACAAAGCACAAGAGAAGGTTGGTTGTTACAGGAGCCTGGGTCTCCAGCTGCTCTCACCTGCAGGGAGCAGACCTCTGCTCCCTCTCCAGTGTCCCACAGCTGCCACAACTATGGAAGACCACTTCAGTAAGAAAAGATTTTGATTCAGAGCCTCATGGAAGGGGAATGTCCTAAAGACCTGACCGGAGGCATTGAGGTGGCGGCGGAAGGGAAGGATGGTCACAACTGGGAAGGATGGCTTGGGAGCAGAAAATGGACTGAGGACCCTGGAAAGACAGAGGGAAGGAGTACCCTGGCTTGGTGGAAGTTTGAGGGCAAGGCAAGAGCCACTGTTTCCCAGGATATCACGCAGGAAAGAGCAGTGACAACCCCCAAGCACTGCTGGAGAAGCAAGAGGAAAAGAGAGGAACTCATGGAAAGAGTCTCGGAGAGCCAGTGGCAGAAATCCCCAGCATCCAAACCACAGCTGGAAGAGGTGGCAAACCCATCCAGAGACAGCGAGGGATGACGAGGGAACATCCTGTGAGAGCCAGGCAGAGCATGGACCAGGTGTTTCACTGACCTAGGGAAGAGAGGGCAGCCCCGGAGCGCACCGCATTTTACAGCCTGGGTGGAAAATTCCAGCCCTGCATAATCTCCTGGGGTTCCTGTAAGATTGTGACACGGAGAGAGGGACCAAACAGGAAAGAATTAGAGGAAAAATGCCTCTCTTCTGGCAGCCACCATGGCTGTGCCAGGAGTTAGCAGCAGCGGAGCAGGCAGCCCTGCCTCCCCCTCCTCCGGCCGCCTCTATAAACACGCAGGGCTTACTCAGAAGATTAGGAGGGAACAGGGCAAAAGACAACAGAGTCTCTTTTGTAATGAGGAGGGATTACGGCATCAAGTGACCGGCTGCAGCTCCCAAGTGGGTCTCAGGCTCCTTAGCACACCGTGTGGGGCAGGTCCAATCCCCCCATGAGCCAAGGGGGCACGAGGAGGCAGGCGGTGGCCCGGGCCACAAAGGACCCAGCGAGGACACGTGCGGGACCAAACCTCCCCAGCCTCCAGCCCGGCTCAGGAGCCCATGACTGTGAGTATCTGGTCCTCCTAACAGCAGCAGGAGGATCACTCTCTCCGGCAGAGATCCATCTTCCTGCCTGTCCGCGACCTCCTCTGGCTCCATCCCTCTGCTCTGTCTGCTCATTGTCCGTCTTCGATACCTGCTCGGGTCTGTTTGTGGTGGGTGATGCACCTGATGTCCCAGAATCTTGCTTGCTGTGGGCTCCCACAACTGAATTCCAGGTCAGTCGACTTCCAGGTGTGTTGGTTAGTCCAGAGGGATGAGCAGGCAGTGGCAGGCAGCTCCCTGGGTGGGCTCTTCCTGCCCATCCCAACTCTGGTGTGCCAGTGAGCCACCTCCCAGCAGGGACCTCAGCCACAAATAGAACGTGCCAGCTGCCCAGTGACATCCCAGGGCAGCCCAGCACAGGCTGGCAGGTGGGCAGGGAGGTGCCTTAACCATTCAGGGCTGGAGGGAAAAGCACTGGGAAAAGCCCCATATCCCACATGGGAGCAGAACGGAGTAGAGGTGGGCAACATCCATCAATTACAAGGACAAGAGCTGGAGTTTTCCTTCTTTGGTAAAAAAGTGAATCTGAATTTGAATTACGCAACGAGGATTCTCCCTGAGGGCTTTCGAGCCCCAAAGCCCAGAGAAAAGAGGCAGCTTTGTGTAAGAGGCCCCAAAAATGTATGGGGTTTTGGGCATGCTTTTCTCTTCTGGACAGCCCGTGTGTGCAACCTCTGGGGCAGTTAAAACCCACTTTTCCAAGTCCTGTGCCCAGAAATCCATGTGGAATGGGCACGAGGATTTAGTGAAATGGGCATTTGCGCAGCTGGGGACAGCTCTGGTTCTATCACCCTTAAGAGGGGACTCAGGGACCTGAGTTACGACAGGGAAACCCAAAGGAGGAGCAGCACCAGAAGCCAAACCCGGGACAAAGATGCTGTTTGGCTGAAATAGCCAAAAATCCAAACTTTGCTGGTTTTCTTCACAGCAGCAGCTCACTGGGACCTGAGTTGTCCCCACCTCAGTGTAAATCTTTCACTGGGATGCTTAAATGAGAAACAAATGAGGACCATGGGCCCAAACTTACCTGCCTTCAGCCACTGCAGGGTGTGAACTGTCCCTTGAAGTGCTTCTTCACCCTCATCATTCAGGGAAGAGCCCAAGGCCCCATAATCATTAACATTATTACCTCTGTTAAATTGCAGTGCCTGCTGACATGTTAGGATTCAGAAATACCAATAGTTTCACCTTGGATAATTATTTCTACCCTAAGGAATCATTCATCAATCTGCCTGGCATGGATAACACTGGTGTCTTGTTGTTTGTTGGCTTAATTTTTTTTACAAATTCAGGTTTATATAAATAGGAGTCTGATTATTAATTGATTATAAAGAATTATTTATGCAAGTTAGACTAGAAGTGAAATTGGGATGCTGCATGTCTGGGGAGCATTTCAGGAGCCTCAATGCCTATTTTTCATCTTCTCTGATTTATTGTGCAACATATGGCTGAAGGAGAGGGGAGGTGGAGCTGCTGGAATTTGGGCCCTGTGAGCCTGGCCAAACTCCATCCCACAGATCTCTGACAGGGAAGGCTGCTCTGCCTGCAGGACTAGGACCAGCAGAGTGCAGACAGCTATCCTTGCTGGGATGCCTTCATCTGGATCAGTCCCAAGAAATCTTTCTGGGGTTTTTCCTTTCCTTAGGGCTGGGGTTTTTTTTCCAGCAGTATTCCAGGAAGATGCTTCCCAGCAAGTAGGTTTACAGAAACATATTTAGAACAAAAACTATATTAAGAAAATCCCAGGGATAAGCATAAACTTTGGAGTTTGTGACCCTGAGATTAACCTTACACAAGTGTTTTGTGGAAGGGGGTGGCACGCGGGCTCTGTCCTCTCCAACCAACCGGTCCCACTTGAATGCTGACAATCAAACACCAAAAACAAATGGATCCACCCGAAAATACATCCTTGGTCTCTATAACCAGTCCAAGGACAGGGAAAAGATGGCAAATTCATCAAATTAATTGCCTGGCATCGATTTCCTCCTGGCTCTGTGCCACCGCCTTCATCTTACCTGGCTTTTGATCTCAGCTCATTCTGTTTTCTCCTTCCTTTCCATCTTGCTTGGTGGGACACTTGGGATGTCCCTGTGTCCTCCTCCTGCTCAAGCTCCAAGCCCTGCTTGTCGTGTGCCTGCACAGGAGCTGTGATGACGGTGACCTACACCAACCGCGTGGCTGACGCCCGCCTGGGCACCTTCTCCCAGCTCCTGCTCCAATGGAAAGGCAGCATCTACAAACTGCTCTACTCCGAGTTCCTGATCTTCATCTCGCTCTACTTCACCATCAGCCTTGTCTACAGGTGAGCGCCTTCACACCCACGGCCTGGCCTGGAGCGGGACGCGGGAGAAACGCGGGATTGGGGCAGGGATCCTGCTGGACAGGCACTCGCCAGACTCTGTTCACAGGAGGGAAGGGGAGGGGGGAGAAGGGAGAGAGAGAACTGCTTCTGTTTGTCCCTTTTAGGCTGATCCTGAGCGAGAGCCAAAGGCTGATGTTCGAGAAGCTGGCGCTGTACTGCAACAGCTACGCCGAGCTAATCCCCGTGTCCTTCGTGCTGGGTAAGGAGCTGTCTGGAATCCAGCAGGGAGGGGAATGGGACAGCATTTCTTCTCCCTGGTTTGGTAGAGCTCTGCAGGCAGGCAGGATTCACTGAGCAGATCCCTCCCTCTCCCTTTGTAAAACTCCTCAAGTGGAATATTTCATGTCACAGCTGTGAGTGTCCCTCAGCACACAGCTGGCACTGCATGGTCTGGGTTCCAGGAAGGCAGGCTCCAAGTGGCACCAGATGTGCCCAGGGAACTTGTGGCTGCCTCATCCCTGGAAGTTTTCAAGGCCAGGCTGGGTGGAGCTCTGAACAACTTGGGCTAGTGGAAGGTGTCCCTGCCCACAGCAGGGTGTTGGAACGAGACAATCTTTAACATCCCTTCCAACCTAAACTGTTCTATGATTCTATGAAACAAAGTATGAATTCCAGACTCCTTTTAGCATGGAGGACTGAATTCCCCTCCAGGCATCCCTGTATGAGCAGGAAAAGATAAAAGAAGGAGAGCAGACGCAGTGGGAGGAGGAAGCTCTTTTCAGGTGCTTGACTCTCTCAGCTCCCTTCTAGGTTTCTACGTGGCCCTGGTGGTGTCCCGCTGGTGGGCCCAGTACGAGAGCATCCCGTGGCCGGACCGGATCATGAACCTGGTGTCCTGCAACGTGGATGGGGAGGACGAGTATGGGAGGCTCCTGCGCCGCACCCTGATGCGCTACAGCAACCTGGTCAGCGTGCTGATCCTGCGCTCCGTCAGCACCGCCGTCTACAAGCGCTTCCCCAGCATGGAGCACGTCGTGAGGGCAGGTCAGCCCTGCTCCTTGCTGCTCCTCTAGGGGCAGAGGGCCCTGGGAAAGGTTCTCTAGAAATGGGGTGGTGCTGTTCCCTCAGGGCAGGTGGGAATTCGAGCCCCAGGTCTCCAAGCTCAACTGCTGGGCACCCTGAATCTTCTTGGGAGATGCTCCTCAAGGAGCAGCAGTCCCCAGTCTGCCCAAGTCGTCTGGCTTCCCTTGGCAATCCAGAGAGATGTGATATTGTTGGCCTCCTAAAAAGAAAAGGCACTTCAGGGACAAATTATCCTATTCTCAGTAAGTGTCACCAGGCAGTTTCAGCCTCAGCAGTGCTTTATCTCCCTGCTGACTGATCTGATCTGATGTGCTGCAGACATCCAAAGTGAAATCCCATTATGCCACCTCTATGACTCGATGTTTTAACAAGGAGACTTGTCCTTCTGCATGTCTCCCAAAGTTCTGAGTCTTTGCTGGGTTTTTTAAGGAGAGCCAAGGCAACCACCCAAGACTCAGATGTTTTCATTTCAGACCAGATCAATTCCTTCTGCCCTCTATTGCCATCCCTCTCCCATCTGCTCTTTCCCACCCAGGCCTCATGACACCAGAAGAGCACAAGAAGTTTGAGAGCTTGAATTCCCCCCACAACAAGTTTTGGATCCCGTGCGTGTGGTTCTCCAACCTGGCAGTGAAGGCGAGGAATGACGGGAGGATCCGGGACAGCGTGCTACTCCAAGGCATCCTGAATGTGAGTGACAGAGGGGACAGGCAACTCTTCGAGATCCTGGGGAATGGGAGGCACCTGTGTAGCAGGTCCTTGACACATTCCAGAACAGCCAGTGCCAGTGGAGGTCTCTAGGATCCAGATGGAAAGCCACAAGGAAGCATGTATCTGGAAGAGACTAGGAGAGGTCAAAAACATCCTCAGCAACTGAGGTCCTGTAGAAAACTTTGCTATTAAAAACTCTTAGATAGTTTTGGGCAACAGGCCCTGCTCCACAGGCAAGACCTGGCAACAATCCCTGCCCAGCTGCACAGAAACAGGCTCTGGAGCAGCTCATCCTTCTTGGTATTCACATGCAGAGAAAGTCACATGGTTTCTGCCTGGAGCAGGATTCATCTGCCCACAGAGAGAGAAATCTCCCTCTGGGATATTTATCTATAGACAGGGGAGAGAAATGGGTGCTCCTGAGGGCATTCCTTGCCTCACCTGTTGGCCGCTCATTTTGTGAGGAGAAACTCTGCTGTGAAGTGAGCTAGGAAGGAATCTTGGGCTCAGGGGGAGACACCCAGGCAGCAGGGAATTCCCTCCAGGCTGAGGAATTCCCACACTGAGACTGAGCCCCCCTTCCAGAGGAGGTATAAGCAGAAGGGAAAGGGCTGGAGCAATGGAGGACAGTGGTGCTGGAGAGGCTCTGCATCCCCAGCAAGGAGGTGGGAAGTTATCCTGACATGCCATTCCCTTTTCCCCGCTGCAGGAGCTCAACACCCTGCGCAGCCAGTGCGGGAGACTCTACGGATACGACTGGATCAGCATCCCCCTCGTCTACACCCAGGTGAGAAGGGAATCCCCACACTCATTGCTCCACCACTGCCTGTGCACATCCCCATTTACACCCACACCTGAAATCCTGGAATGGTTTGGGTTGGAAGGGACCTTAAAGCTCATCCAGGGACACCTTCCACTAGACCAGGCTGCTCCAAACCCTGTCCAACCTGGCCTTGGACACTTCCAGGGATGGGGCAGCCACAGCTTCTCTGGAAAACCCATGCCAGGGTCTCACACCCTCTTAGTAAAGAATTCCTTCCTCATATCTAATCTAAACCTGCCCTCTATCAGTTTAAAACCATTGTTCCTTGTGTTGTCACTATCTGCCTGTGTAAAAACTCCCTCTCCCTCCCGTCCATAAGCTCCCTTAAGGTACTGGAAGGCCACAGCCTCCCCAAAACCTTCTCATCTCCAGGCTGAACAACTCCAGCTCTCTCAGCCTGTCTTTGTAGAAGTGCTCCATACCTGACCCACCCGTGGAAAACGCAGGATACTCTTGAATCCCTCATCCCCACCTGCACACATCATCTCTCTTCCATAGGTCCCTCAGCACACACCCAGCCCAGCCTCCTTTCCCTAACTCAGACACATCCACCTCTCCAGAAATAACCTCTATCCAGGGGTAACAAATCCACATGGAAAACACAGGAACACACAGACCCACTCCCTGCACCGCCTTGCAGGGATCACATCCTGGGCAAGATCCCGGGAAGGTTGTGCCAGGCGTGTACTCAGCTGTTTACCAGCCCAGGCAGACACTTCGGCACCAACCTGCTCCTTTGTCTCCTACAATCCAGCTGCTCAGGTAACAGGGATGCCCTTCACCATGGAAGAGGAGCTGCTGCTGCTCCTCTGGCAGCGCCAGAGGTTACTGGGGAACACGTTGGGAAAGTGTATTTCTGTTCTGAACCCCCTTGTTTGTATCAAGGGACCACGTGAGAGCCTTGGTCACTTTTAACTTGGAAAGGGGAAGCTCCAGTCCTGTGGTGACAGGGAAAAGCACAAAGCTCAGCATAGCCTGAAATCCAGGCAGGCAAATATTAATAAAAGCTCAGCATGAAAAGCAGGAAGGAAGGAACAAATAGCAATGCCAGGGTTCCCTTCCCGGACTTGGAAGCAGCCTGCCAGCATGGACTGAGCCATGAGACAGCTTCCAGCCCATCCAGGACGTCACGTGCTCGCTGCTGCCACTGGCCTGTGACACCTGCACAGATGTCATTCCAGGGACGGCATGGAATGGCACACAGCGTACGTAACAGCTGAAGGGAAAAGGGAATATCCGTAGCTTTCTGCAGGGAAATGCATCCTCCTGCAAAAAGCCTGTCAGAACTGAATCCAAGGCTTTCCAGAGGCTACAGAGCCTGCCTTTGGAGCTGTGTGGGTGGAACTGAAGGGGAAATGCTGGGAACTCACGCTGCCCTGGTGTGTCCCTTGGCATCCTTCCCAGGTGGTGACCGTGGCTGTTTACAGCTTCTTCCTGGCCTGTCTGATCGGGAGGCAATTCCTGGATCCAGAGAAAGCATATCCTGGCCATGAGCTGGATCTCTTTGTGCCTGTCTTTACATTTTTGCAATTCTTCTTCTACGCTGGCTGGTTAAAGGTAAGTCCAAGAAAACATGGCTGGAGCTGGAATCTGACCCAGCCAAGGGTTTTTCCCAGAGTGAGCTCACCAGGAACCCAGCTGTGTTCTTTGATCTATGGGCAACAACAGGAAGAGGGGCTGTGGGAATTGCCAGGACTTCCTAATTTTCCAAGTGTCTCATTCTGGACACCAGCTGCACTTTTCCTAAGCTTTGGTCCTGATTAGAGGGAAAAAAAGGAGCTCCTGAAGTTGCAGGAGGGCTGTGTGAGCAGGGGGGAGTTATTATAAATTCCAGTGTCTCCCAGTCCTTGGGATGCCTCCACTTTAAACCCACCCCCCTTTGGGAGGAGAAACATGGCTTGGAATTCAAAGGACATCACACCTGACTTCTCCCTGCAGGGAAAGGGGCAGGGAGACAGTGGTGACCTTTGCTGTGTGCTCTCCACATGCAGGTGGCTGAGCAGCTCATCAACCCTTTCGGGGAGGATGATGATGACTTTGAAACCAACTGGCTCATCGACAGGAACCTGCAGGTAAAGGGGAGGAAGGTCCTCCAGGTGAGCCTCACCTGGAGAGGAACACCAAGGCAGGACAGTGACCAAATTCTCCTGCAGCACCTCTGCCCCCACCCTCCCTGCCTGCGATGGGACAGATCCTCCCAACCCACACCAGGGAATTTGGGGCTTCTGGCATATCTTTGTACACAGAGGGCAGCTGCAGCTTCAGTCCATGCTCTGGCACATGGGATGGATCCAGGCTGCTCGTTTCAGGCCTCAGCTGCCTTTGAATGACACATCATTCCTGCCTCTCCTTGGCTTTCCCACCCTGTGTCCACCTAAAACTGCCTCCTCTGCTTTCTGCCATGGGGTAACTCCACACCTCCAGCCCTTCTGTCCTAGTGAGCCTGTTGCTTTCCTGTCTCCTTCAGCACCATATTCCTTCCAATTAATCAAATCTCTGTGTGAGAAACAACCCAAGTGACAGGAAACCACAGCAACCCCAGCCACCTGCCTGGCTTCCGTGCTGCACCGCTTCCTCCAGCTCTGTGTTCCCTTGTCCCCCAGTAACAGGCACACAAAAGGCTGCTCACCCCGTGTGACGTTCCTGCTGTCCTCCACAGGTCTCCCTCATGGCAGTGGATGAGATGCACCAGGATTTACCTATTCTGGAGAAGGACCTGTACTGGAACGAGCCCGATCCCCAGCCACCCTACACCGCAGCCACCGCCGAGTACAAGCGCCCGTCCTTCCTGGGCTCCACTTTTGACATCAGGTGAGTGCAGGGACAAAGTGCCACAACACCTGGATCAGGTCTTGTGTAGGACATGACACTGGAGGAGCTTTTAGGCTCATCCACAACAGCCACCATCCTCCATGGAGGAGGATAAATCTGACCTCTTTCCCCCACTCACCCGTGGATGAGCATCCCTGTTTTGGGGGGCTAATGGCAACACAGGGAGAGGCTTGCCACTGCCAGCAGCATTCCCAGTGCTGCCAGCAGCATTCCTAGTGCTGCCAGCCTCTCCAGGAGATCCTCCCTGTCCCTCTGTGCCTCCATAACAGCCCACTTTGCCCTTCCCAGCATGCAGAAGGAAGAGATGGAGTTCCAGCCCCTGGAGCAGATTAAAGAGAACGAGGAGGCCAACCACTCCACTCCCTTGCTGGGACACCTGGGCCGCCTCCTGGGTGTCCAGTCCCCGAGCTTCTCCAGGTCCTCCTCCCGGATGAACCTGCTGCGCCGGCGAGGAGATCCCGCGTCGCCCTTCTCCCATTATAGCTACCAGGACATGGGGAAGTCCGGAAGCCCCTGCGGCATCAATCAGCCAAGGGGAGACTCCCAGGAGCAGTGGGACAGCGAAGAGGGAAAACTGAGGGAGTTTGATGCCTTCATGTCCACCCCCTTTTATGAGAGGCCTGGGTTCTACAGCGCTCCACAGACGCCCATCAGCTCCATCCCCATGATTTTCCCTTCCCGACGCCCAGGGCGCAAGAAGCCGCCGGCGCTCTCCAGCATCGCCGCGTGCTCCACTTCCCTTCGGGATGTCATCGTCAACGCCTCCCCTTCCAGGGCCAGCGACGTGGACAAGAGCCAGAGCTCCCTGGGCTCTGCTGCAAAGGAAACCTTTGTTTGGCCCACGGAGCGGAGCAAAGGTCCTGACTTCATGGCTGTGACCGTAGAAGAAGGAAAGAGCAGCTCCAGGGAAGCTGCCACCACGGGAAGCCCAGGAGCACGGTCCACAGCATCCAACAGCCCAAAATTCCCCTTCCTGGCAGAGCCCCCCGAGCACGAGAAGCAAGGCAGCTTCAAGAGTCTGAAGAGCTCCAAAGCCTCGCACCCACCCTGGCTAAACCTGGAGAGCACAGCCTCAGCCACTCCCAATTCGGAGCATTCCAGTGCCTTCCACACCCCCAGTAACAAAACCCCCGGAGGCAGCACCTCCCTCTGCTTCTCCTTCACTCCCGTCACCTCTCCGGCGCTGGAAAGGTCCCACAAGGGGAATCTGGGCCCCGAGGCTCGCAGCCTGAGTTTGGAAGATGCAGCCAGTGCTCCAGACCAGCACCCAGAGGTTTCCAGGAACATGAGAGACACTGGGAATGGAAGCACTAACCCCCCGGCTCCGAAAGAGCCCAAGAGAGCGGAGAGTCCATCCCCCAACGACTCTGGAATCTCCCTAGCCGAGGGTGACTACGTGGGGCTGATGGAGGTGATCCTGGAGGCCAGTGAAAGCCCAGGGGAGGAGCAGATGGACCAGTACAGCTAAAGGGGACCCCATGGATCCATGGGATACCTGCCTTATCCTGGCACTCACCCAAACAGAAGTGCTGGACATGCAGCTGGAGCCCGGCCTGGGCTAAAACCAGCACTAAGGACACGCTGCTCCTGGCCTCAGCAGGCCCAACTCGTGTTGCAACAAGAACAAAAGCACCAAAAAACCCAATTTGTAGCAAAAGAACAAGACTTTGAGTGTTAAATATCGCAGGTACCGGCCTGAGCAGCCAGGTGTAGCCCAGAACAGGAGCACAGTTAATGTGGATACTTCCCTCCTCCTCCTCCCAGCAAGAATGAGAACTCGAGCTTCCAAGTCTCAGGCAGGACTTGCACTCCTAACAAGATACTCCGGGGAAAAGTAAGGGACTGAAGCAAGTCCCATCAGTTGTGATGCAGACCCACAGTGCTTCTGCCAGTCCTGTCTGGCTGGTGTTTTCCAGTACTGGGAAAGTACTGGAGTAAGGCAGGGTAAGGGCCAACCAGCACAGGCAGCTGCAGCATCTGCCCAGCACATTGCTTCCTTCTCAAGTTCCACATCCCCCGTGCCACAGATTTGCCAGTGCTCAGAGGAAGCTGGACGGCAGCAGACACTACTCAGCTGATTTTTACTGCCCACCCTCAGAAAATAAAAGCGAGGCTCAAGCCCAGGACCTTGGTTTTGTTTCCTCATTTTAGTTCCCTGCAAGGAATTTAAAGAAACCACAGAGCTTTTCCTACTTCTGCCTTCAGCAGCAGCAGCAGCAGCTGCAAATCCCCCATGTCACACGACAAATTGACTTCCCACTGCCTTCACTACAGCTGCCTGCTCTCCCTCCAAACTAAACAGGAAAAGCCAGCTGGAACCAAGTCACTTTATTGGCTGGAGGGCAGTACATAAAACACGAAGAGAGAGGGGGGGGGATATTTGGTACAGAGCATGGAACTGTTTATCTAGGTAGCTGAAGCTGCATGCACGGCTGGACAGTAAGTAGGAGTCCCACTGAAACCCGCAGCGTGGCTCTTGGCAAGGCTTCAGCTGTCACAGTCCCCGAGGGTGTGCTTGTCGAAGAGATACTCTGCCATGCCGTATTTGGGGGCCCCCATCTTCCGCAGGTTGGTCACGTGGTCACCCAGCTCCTTGATGGCTTTCACCTGCTCATCCAGGTAATGGGTCTCAATGAAGTCACACAACTGAAAGGGAGACCAGAGGTTTAAATTCAGGCCTGAAGTGCTGCCGAGGCTCTCTAGGGAAAGGGGAGGATGCAGAATTTTCAAGCTGAGAGGAAGCAGCCTCTGGGTTTGTTTCAGAGCAAGATCAAAGTGAGCCGGGCTTACGTGGGCTCACTCGCTCCAGAACCCTGCAGAGCCATGCAGCTCAGGAAGCCTCTCCTCTTCCTCACTGCAGGAAGCATTAGCCAAGCTCCTGAGCAGATTCAGACTCCCTCACTGCACAGCGAACTCACAGCAATGAGGATTTACACCTCTGGTTTTGTTAAAAAGTCCCTCTAGCTTAGGCAGGACAGTCCCAAGAGTGCTTGGATTCTCACACATAATCAATAATCTTCCTGATATTAAGCAACCTCAATCCAGCCTCGCCAAAAACTTCCATCTACGAAGAATTCCGTGTTTTCAGACACTGTTCTGAACCATCAGGGCTTTTAATACTCCAAAGCAACTCTAGAATTTTGTGGCAAAAAAGCCTTGTGACAAGAAGCCTTAAAAAGATGGAACTCAACCCCCTCAGAAACAGTCTCCATAGAGACTGTTCACAGACACACTTCAGAGGGAATAAAGCAGGTCCCTGCCACCTTAAAAATCCTCCTGGAAGGACAGCAATAACCCCAGCAAAGGGCTTCAGAAGGGCTGCACCCCTGGTTCACACTTTCCTTCACCTTTAACAGCACCAGGGACGCACAGCTCAGCCCTAAACCCACACAATTAAAAGACACATCCTTGGACAGCCACGTTGATCCTCAGCATCCACTTACGTGTGGGTCGTTCTTTTCGGTTGCCAATTTGTGCAGTTCTAGCAGTGACTGGTTCACGTTTTTCTCCAGGTGCAGGGCACACTCCATGGCAGTCAGGCCATTCTCCCAGTCATCACGGTCTGGCTTCTGCAAGGGGAAAGCACAGGACATGTTTTCTCTAAGAACCCACAGACCAGCAGGGTGGAGTCTTTAGGTCACTCTCAAAGGCTGTTTAGACCAAATTTAGGCACTTATGCAAAGTCAAAAATGTGAAGTGCACCCTCGGAACAGAAGTGAATGAACCCCCAAAGTCACACTTCTCCAAACACTGCACAGAGCACTTCTGATGTTAAATTTAATGATGGTGACGAACCAGTTGTCTTCTGGTTTTGCCCTCACCCCACAGCAAACAACCCGGGGCTCAGCACCCTCTCCTTACACAAGAAGTACTTTTCATTAGTCAATCAGCACAAATCATCAAATTACTACACATCTCAAATTACTGGGCCTCTCCAGTGTCAGCTGCTGCTCCTTCTGGGGAGGACCCAGAGGAAAACTCATCCCCTTCCAGCTGGGGACAGCCCCCCAGCTCACCTTGATGTCCTGCAGGAAGATGCGCCCACCCCTCTGGTTCTGCAGCTTCATCAGCTTCTCAGCGTGCTCCCGCTCCTCGTGGGACTGATGCAGGAAGTACTTGGCAAAGTTTTTCAGGGCCACATCATCCCGGTCAAAATAGTAGGACTGAAAAATAAAGAGTTCACAGGCTCAAAACCCCTGCTTCAGGATGGCTGTGGTCCAAGCCCAGGCCAGCAAGGCAGTGTAGAACAACTCTCCCCTTAGTATCATTTGATTTTTCCAGCGAGGATTAAATTTTAACCTGTATCCCTACCAAGGGCACGGATAAACGGTGTTTGTGTCCTTGGCTCAGTTCTGAAGATTAAAACAAAACAAACCCTGGCACCCCACAGATACCTGTTCTGAGCACCATGAAACCGCAGCCTTGAAAAGCCTTTTCCAAGGAGAAATCTTCCCTTTGTTTGCCCGAGCTTGTTTACAATGGTCACATCGCAAGTCAGGGTCATGACTTGCAACACCAGGTAAGGGTAAGCCAAGAACTTTTAGGTACTTCTGCAATAAAGCTCTCTTGCTTCCCTAGGCTTTCCAGGGATTAGACTAAGGAATACACTTCTACTTTCTTTGGGGGGGAAAAAAAGGTCACATTTAAAATACAAGAGATAAATGCAACTAAAATATGAATTCAACAACAACTACTTTCCTGAAAGCCAAAAAACCCCTGTAACAGCAGTTAGAAGACATCACACGGCTTGTTTATTCCTTGGTCAGAACCATTACCAGGATTCAATGGAAAGTTCTGTATCAACTGGCAATTAGTTACCAACCTGCTACAGAATTCTCTGCTCTTAAACCAGCAGCCTGGAGGTTCAAGGCAAGACACTGGTGTTTGTGTACCACCATCACCCACCAACATAAGCTCAAAACAGGGCTCAGAAACAAATTAACACAGAAAAAAAAGCTGCAAAATTCGTGCCACAACACAGCACAGCGTCACTAGGAAGTCTCAGTGTCTCAGCACGCCCAGAGCACCAGGATTGCTACACAGAGGTCAGGGGACGGCTAAAACGGGCGCCTCGGGCCAAAGGAGACATGTAAACACAGGGCCCAAGGAAACCGCGGATTCCGACCGATTCCTGGAGGAAAACCCGTGCCTGGGAGGCGAGCAGGCCTGCGGGAAAGGTGCCAAGCGCCTCGTTCGGCACCTCCCGCTCCCCAGCCCGGCCCCAAGGGCAGGGCCGCCGGCGAGGCGCTGAGCGGGGCTGATAACGGGGCCGCCAAGGACAACGGCAAGGCGAGATAAAAGGGCCTCACCTACACCCAGGGGACGGCCCAGACGGGCCTGGAGGCGGCGGGGGGAGGAGGAGGTGGAGAAAAAGGAGGAGGAGGAGCTGGGCCTGCAGGCACCGCCCGGCACCCAGGAACCCCCCGCCGGGCCAGGCCCTCGTGCAGCCCCTTTATCCCTCGCGGGACCCTTCCCTCACCCTGCCGCCCCCGCGGCCCTCACCATGCTGAGGTACACGTAGGACGCGTAGAGCTCCAGGTTGATCTGGCGGTTGACGGCGGCCTCGCAGTCCTGGTGGTAGTTCTGGCGCACCTGAGAAGGGGGCGCTGCCATGGCTGGGGTGCTCCGGTGGGTGTTGCGGTGACTGTGTGGGCGGTGGTGATGGGGAGGGGCGGCGGGCCCGAGCGCGGCCGGTTCCGTCCAAGCACTGTTGACGCAGGAACCCGCTCCGCTCCGCCGCCGACGCGTTATGAGGGCCGCCCGGCCGCCGAGGCGCCTTTTATAAGGGCGCGCGCCAGGCCACGCCCCCTAGAGGGGGCGGGGCGTCCCGGCGCCCTTCTGCTGGCCCGGCGTGACTCAGCACCCGCCCAGGCCACGCCCACCGCGGGGCGGGGCCCCCGCGCGCCGCCGTTTCCCGCCGCGCCGCGCGCCGTCCCTCAGGGAATGGCCCGGGTTGGGAAAATCCCCCCGAAAATCACCGAATCCGGCCCTTTCCCCTCAAGCACTCTGCCGAGCCCGCCACCGAAGCGTGTCCCACATCCTACATCCCTCCGGGGGCGGGGGCTCCGCCGCTGCCCCGGGCGGTCTGTGCCAATGCCTGACCGCCCTCTCCGTGAAAAGTTCCTAAAATCCACGTTAAGTCCAGAAAAAGAGGGCCAGACGTCAAAGACTGAGCCTGTTGGTAATGAGATGGCTATTTCGGTTGCTTTTGGTGATATCCCAGTCGCTCAGTGTGTGCCATCATTTATTTTCAATAAACGTCGGGTTCTTCAGCCATTCAGTACGATCATTAATTTGCAATAAGCACCGGAGTCTTTTAGTTTCTGCTTTCTTAAGTTTTAACCAGATTACAAGTGACGAGAAACTTAAGCCGAGATCATCCCATAGCACTGAACTCCCCAATCTTGGCTTTCCCCAAGCCAGTGTTCAATCCCGGTTTTCCCCAAGCCAACCTTCCTGCTGAAATCCACCAGAAATACAATTTACTGAGCCTGTATACACAGAATAGATAATTTTTCCTCTACGTACTGAGCCCATAAACTGCGATTAAATATTTTCTCCCTGTACGTATTGAGACCGTGAACTCAGATTAAATCTTTTTTTTTTTTTCCCTCTCACCAGTTCTTCCTACACGTTTTTATCCGGTCTTTGACCCTTCCCGGCACTGTGGGATGTCCCACGCGTGACTGCACAAGTGGCTGCCTGTGTGTGGGTAAAGGGCAGCACCAGAGCACTTTTCCAGACACTCCAAACGCCCCGGAGGGAAGAGGGAGCCTCGGCCTCCCTTTGTTTCAGGGTTTTCTGCTGCTCCCCGTCGGTTAACCATCACAAGTAATTAAGATCTGTAAGATAACGTGGGTCATACCTATGCTTCAGCAGGCTGCCAGGTACAGTTCAAATCTCCTGTTCTCCTCCCACGTAAGCGCTTATGTAAAAAAAGAAAAAAAAAAAAAAAGTTGTAGCTGCTGAGCAGACTCTTTTTTTAATTTTTTTTTTTTTTCCTTTATTAGTGTGTTCACAGCGGAGTGTCTTCACGACAGGAACATCAAACAAACCTCCATGATTGCAAAGTTTGTAACAGGAATATTTCCTCTGCGGCTCGGACAGCCTGTGCCACCCGTGATCGCAAGTCAGTAGGATTAGGGAAGTCCCAAATTCTGCTTTCTGGGGTTGCACAATGCACATTGTGTTCGATCACAGCAGATTTACGTGGGCAGGAGAGGAAACACGGGGTTGCGCAGCCGTGGGGGTCACATCTTGGTGACCAAGGTGAAGAATTCACCACTCTGCTCTCATACGGGATTAGGTTCAGCCATTCCCAGATCTTTCCTGTCTCAAATTACTCTTTTAATTTCGAATTTACTTCATGTTGTTTCCTCGTGGCTCGGTTCAAGCCGCCTTTTATCTTGTGCTGCTCTTCATGAAAATGCATTTAAAATAAAATCCCTGAATGGGTTTGGTTGGAAGGGACATTAAACATCATCCAGTGCCATCACTGCCATGGGCAGGGACACCTTCCACTAGCCCAGGTTGCTCCAAACCCTGTCCAACCTGGCCTTGGACACTCCCAGGGATGGGGCAGCCACAGCTTCGCTGGAAATCTGTGCCAGGGCCTCACCACCCTCACAGGGAAGGATTTCTTCCTAAATGTGAATGTCACTTGATGGAAAGCCCAGCCTGAGTAAGGCGATGCTTTTAGCAGGCTTCTTCCCAGGAATGCCTGTAAAGTCCTTTAGGAAAAAATCCTTTACTCTTTAGGAAGAAATTCTTCCCTCATTTTAGTACCTTTTTATCCCCCAACATTCCCAGCTGCCCAGGACCTGCCCCATCCTCTTGGCAGCGTGTGTGGATTTTGAATTCATGTCCCTCTCAGCTGCTTTCTTGGGCTGAAGTAGAGGCATGTTCATGCTGCCCACAGACAAAATCAATGTATTGTCTGCCTACACAAGCTTCAAATTGTTGAACATAACCCCTGTTTTCCCTCGGACGATATCCCATCAGGAACAATGGAGCAAGCTCTCTTGTTGTTTACAGCTTAGCTACTGTACACAGGGCACAGGCCCCAAAATCCGCCAATTTTGGGATAGTAAAGCTGAGCTTTAAGCATGCAAAAATAATCAGAGCTTCTCTGGCGAGTGTCTGCATATGATACAGGAGGTTATTAGGTCAGAGATCAAGATATACCCAAAGGGAAAGTTTCCATGACTCCTGTTCCCACTTTGATATCATTGATCCCGATTCTACCTGTGCCCTTCTCGCGCATGATCCTTCCTAAGGGGCAGAAAACAGGACTCCTGAACAAATGCTGGCCCAAAGTAAATTCTGAGACAGATTTTTGCTGATACGGCCCCTAAGCAGAAACCTTGGCATGTGGCTTAGGCATCCAGTTAGACCTTCAGTGAGAGGGCTGCCTTGGTGTGAGCAGAGAGGGAGCCAGAATGCCCAGGAGTGCACCAATTTCATTTCTCACCTGTAGAAATGGTTCACCTCTAGCTTTAAAATGCTTGATTTTGCTGTGCTGGTTTAATGGCCAGAATAGTAACAGATCCCACTTAAAAATCAACAGCTGTTCCAATTCCAGTAAGCAAGAAAGTGCTGAATATGCCTCAAATGTAAAATCAACAAAAATACAGTAATCTTTCTCCCCCCTCCCCACGCCGAGCTCAAAGTCCTGTAAATAAGAGAAATTGCATGCAGTCAAATATTTGTTATGGAGAACCTCCACTCCATCCACAAACTTCAGTGTCATTCAGCTTCCAGGCTTTATGTAAACACAAAAGCAACTCTAAACTTGGCTCCAAGGTTGATCATGTGTCTGGAAATTTGACACTGGTCTCAACTGTGAGTTTTGAAAGCTGTTTGCTAAAAACATCTGGGCTCCACTTGCTCTGGGAGTTTAACTGAAAACTCCCTTCTTGTAGCTCCTCGGGCAAAACACTCGGTGCAAACTTTTCAGTTTGTTTCTTTCGGGTGCCCGAATTTTTCCAAGCGGGAAACCCGGGATTTAGGCAACCAGTTTTCACTGGGTACTTAGAGCACAGAATGCAAATGACTGGGGTACACAGAGCTGCTGGTTCCTGGAAACACTCTCCAAAGGGAGACAGACAAAGGATGTTTGAAGTTCTGCCGGGAAATTTGCTTTGGAGACTGAACACGAAGCTGTTTTTATACAGGAAAAAAGCCCCAAACACATAATAATCTGTAGCAGTTTGTACTACAGGATTGTGTAGACAAGGAATATAAAATCCTCTTTAGACAGACAAACTGTTTTTAAGTTGTGATACAGGATTTTTTTCTCTGTGGAGTATTTTTACACACAGTCTAAACAAAATGCTGTAGGAGATTGCACTTCTCTAATTTGCCCAGAATACCCTTTAATTTATTTTTATTTCTTTTACAAGCCTTGTAAAAATACACTTAGAACCACGAGAGTGAGGAAGAACAATGTTCATAACACAGTAATTCTGTCGGCATAGCCAGAAGCAGGATCTGGTGAATTTACCTGGATGTGTCACCCCTTTTTAAACTAATTTCCAGGCTGACTCCATTACCTGTGAGGGAAAAGCTCCAGCCCTGATTCCAAAGGCAGCCCAGATGCACGTACAGGAGCTTTCACAACACGGATTTGCCAAGCTGCAAAAGCCACAATAAGTTTGATGTTTACATTCCAGCACAGGCCACAATCCACAACATTTGCTCTACTGTCATGATCCTCCCGTGGTGCCAGCTACCTTTTTTTCCCCCCCCCTCGGATTTACAGAGTGTTAAAAACAAGGGGGTGGGGATCATTCCTGTCTCCTGTTTCTGTTGTATTGAACTTTTTCCTCAAATACTCTATAAAAATTGCAAATAGACCACCCATCTAAAGTCAACAAGTAGGGGGAAATTTCTCAATACACCACAAAAATCACCTCCCTCCTAGCATGAATTCCCCTGGAAAACACTGGTGAGTGTTCGAGCCCTCACAGATCACCAGGCAGCTTTCATTCTGGACACACGGGTGAAATGTTGGTCTTTCAAGAAATTTTACTTGGGAATCAAAGAGACAAAACAGGTTTGTCCCCCCGAGGCCATCAGGTAATTTTGTGAGGATGCACAAAGGTGTTCCTTGGATTTAGTGCAGCACTGAGTTTGAGCAGACACTAAATCTCTCAGAGGAGGCTGCTTTTATACTCAGCCACCCAAAAAGGGATGGGCAGCAAATGCTTTCAAGCATGAGGAGAAGAAACAAGCTTTTACAAGGAGCTGGCAGTTAAAGGACATGCAGCATCCTGATAAAACACCACGAAAACAAGCAGTGGCCCATGGCTGATCTCTGTCAGGCAGGATGGGTGGAGGGGCACCCCCAAACTGCTGAGCAGGCCTCTCCAGGAACTCATTCCATGGCTTATTCAGAGGAAGTGAAGGGATTAAACCGATGTGGAGGGGTGTTCTCAGCAGAGGTGAGGCACGGGGAGAGTTTTCTCTGGGAAAAGCTGGTTCCTGCTGTGCTGTGCTGCGAAGGGACGCTGAAAACACCCTTGTGGTTCATGCAGAGGTGCAGCCACAACTCCACAGGTTCCACACCCCTGTCCACCTTTCCTGCTGGGTGTTAACTTCCTCCTAAGCCACGTCCAGGCCCTTGGCATCAAGGCAAAAATACTGAAAAGCTGCTCAGGGGGCTCAAGTTGGGCCTAATCCTCTGTGTGCTGCTTGTGGAGCAGCCAGGCTGTGCTGAAGTGTGGAGTGTTGTCCCTGCAAAGTCCCCTCTGGATGAGCTGGACACAACTCCTTCCTCAAGGTGGGGAAGCGATCCAGTGGTGCTTTCCCTGCACCCTGAACAAAATGGGGGGGGGGGAAAAAGCAAGGAAATTGCACAGAGAGAGAAATAAAACAGGGAAAACCGTCTCTGCTGGGGCAAGACGTGGCCGTGACACTCATAAATATGGGGACCACGCTGAGGTCGTTGTGTTCAGCTCAGCAGATGTTGGGCCATGCCCACAGATATCAGCATTCCAGCAGGCAATAAAGCAGTGACACAGAGGCCACCCACTCGGTGGGCCAGGGAGATAACAGGGAAGGGCAGCCACAGGAACCCCTCAGCAGTCACATGTGGCTGTTTCACATGCTCTGCTGGACTGGGCAGAACCCTTAACCCCAGGCAGGCCACCCTTGGCCATCTGAGCTCGTGCTCAGCGTCCTGGGAAGATGCTCCCACTAAAAGCTGTGGAGGCAAAGCCCTCAGACTCCCCTCAGAGAGCAGCCAGAGGAATGCTCTGCCTGGCCTAAGGACTCTTCCACCCAGTTCCTCCGTGAGTAGCTTGCTCAGTCATGCATGGCCACAAACCTGTCTAATTAGGCAGCGATGACCAAGACTGAAACTCAAATCAGGAACTTTCCCATCTGACAAGTTAAAAAAAAAAAGAAAAAAAAAAAGATTTCCACTCCACACTTACTTAGCACAGGCCAGGCCCTTCCTTGCCCGGTGTTTTGTGCTCTTGGTTCCTTCTAAAAGCCTCTGAGAAGGGACACAGCCCACAGCAGGCTCGGAGCAAAGCAGCTGAAATAATCCCACAGCCAAAAAGGGGAGACTGCACTCCTCACACAAACACCCCCACACCTCATTTGTCTCTTTTCCCTGTCTCCAGCCACCCTGCTGACCCTTTAGGGTGTCTCTGCAGGCCATGAACTTAACAGAAAACAGCACTTTTGGCCAGTTTCTAGGGCTGGCCTGGCCACTGGATGGGTCTGAAAGCTCCAGAGTCACGAGACACACGGAGGAGCTCAGCGACTCAAGGGCAAAGTGTGATCACAGAGAATTTGGCCAAGATGCCAAGACCCTGAGGAGCAGGCAGGATGTTCAGTCAGGCCCAGAAGGGAAGAGTTCTCTGACAAAGCATTTCTCCAGTCAGGAGGTGCAGGTTGAGCAATGGGCTGACTGACACCAGCTGAAACAGCAGCCTGGGAGGGAGCAGCGGGATGCACAACCACGAGGATATCTCTGAGGTCACCAAGGAAAACAGAGTTCATGACTGGGAAGAAAAAAGAAGCCAGAATTGCAGCATTGTTACTTAATCCAGGAAACTTTGTTTAATCAAGACCAGCAGGCTCAGCATGACCACACAAAAAAAGCTACCAGGCTTTTACTGGAGTTCCTGAGTGCCTGCATGCCTGCCTCAGCCAGGTTTAACTAGCAGTGGACTCTGCCTGGAAAAGGCAATTCCCACTTTATTCCCTGCCCGTGTTTATTCTCATCTACTCTGGAGTCACCAGGCCCTACTTTCCTCCACATGAATAGAAGCATTCAAGAGGAACAGTGAGGTTGTCAGCCTTGGGAAAAAAAAAAAAAAAACTTCCAGAGTTTTCTGCTGGAAACCCTTCTCCTTCCACTCGCCAGCCTTGCTGTGGTGAAAAATTTTGTCACGACAAAATTCCTCCGGTGGGAAGGGTTCAATCCTNAACTTCCAGAGTTTTCTGCTGGAAACCCTTCTCCTTCCACTCGCCAGCCTTGCTGTGGTGAAAAATTTTGTCACGACAAAATTCCTCCGGTGGGAAGGGTTCAATCCTTTCTTGCTGTGTTCCAGAGGCCAGGAAAGCAGCTCGATCCAGAGAAAGGAGCAGTTCCTAAACTTATTTCAACCTAAACTACTCCAGAGCCACATCACAGAACACAGCCACACACAGGCCTGCAGTGCCAAGGATGGGAACACAGCTGGGAATTGCCAGAGACTGGAAAAGAAGGAGGAAGGGGACTGAGAATCTGTGTTTTGTACACAGCCACATCCAGCGTGAGAGTGCGCGGAGAGGCCGAGGAATAGGAAGAGAAAGTGACACCACCATTACTTCAGATGGGCTGGAAACTTTCTCTTCTTGTTCCAGGTCCTTCAGAAGTGGCTTTTTCCAGAAGTAGTTGGGACAAAACAGTTCTACCCCTTTCCCCATATGAGCCTCGGCCATAACCAGACCGATCTCTCTGTTTCAGGCAGTTCCTGCTTTCCTATCAGGTGGGAGGATCAGGACTGAGCAACAGCACCTCCGAAAGCAACCAAACCTCGAGGGAGAGGAACTGGGAAGTGGGTGGGATCTCTTCCCAACCATCACATGGCTTTTAATGCATCCTCCTCCTCGAGAATGAGGTAACATTCCATTTTCGGACAACGGGCTTTGCCTGATTATCTACAAGAACCAAACTAAGATAGCCATGACTCATTTAAAAAAGCGTCCTTTTTCCACCTGCAAAAACTTGTGTTATACCATAAATCAGGGAATAAATGAAAGGTTCATTAGCTGTGATTTCAGTTCAGTTGCTCTGTGAGGGATGCTGTCCTTTACAGCTCTCTCCATGAAGATTCCAGGAACTTTTGTTAACATTCCCATTGTGTTCCAGCAGTAAGATTACAGTCCACAGACAGGGCACTGAGAGGCTGGTCACAACTCCCAGCACCCTTCCAAGTGACACTTCCACCTCACCTGCCTGCCAGAGGCGGCCTGGCAATGCAGGAATCTCCCTGCCGTGTCCCAGAGCTCCTCTGGCTCACTGTGATCTGGGAAAGGAAGGGAAAGGAAGGGCAGAAGCCTGGATAGCAACCAAGAGAAACAGGGATACAAGGGAAAATCCCGGGCCTAGGGTGTCAGGAGACAGGCAGAGAGCTGGAAGAGGGGTGGAGGGAGAAAGGAAAGGCATCTGGAGCCATCTGCCTTTTACAGCCTCTTCCAAGACAGGGAACATCAGAAAAAGGAAGGGAAGGGAGGGGAAGGGAGAAGGGAGAGAAGAGAGGGAAGGGAAGAAGGGAGGGAAGGAGAGGGAAGGGAACCACTGCAGCACCTGGCCCCGTTCCCAGCCACCAGATTCAGCACGGCCTCCCTCCACGTAGCCCGGGCGAGGCCCGTGGCACGGGATAGCTGTGGAGCGGGGGGCAGCCGGGTTGCCCGGCGTTATCCCGGTTTATCCCGCGTTATCCCGGTTTGTCCCGAGTGCTCGTTCCGCCGGGGCCCGGCCCGCCGAGCCACGTGGGGGCGCCCGCCCTGCGCTGCCTCCCTGCGGGCCAATCAGCGCGCTCCGTGCGCCGCTGCCCCGGGGCACGCTGGGAATTGTAGTCCCCGCGGCGCGGCGGGACGGCGGAGCGGTGCTCACCAGCGGTCTCTCCGCGCTTTGGCGGGGGCTGCTCCAGCACTGTTGTCTCGTCACGGACACTCGGGGACCTGCAGGGTGTTTTCCCCCATCCCGCAGCGCTGCCGGGATGCAGCGCCGCGGGCATCGGGCATCGGTGTCGCCTGGGGTTGACGTCAGCAGGAGGCGCGGGCGGGGTGTCATGGCCGCGGGGGAGCTGTTCCATTGCAAACCTCCTGAGGCCGGGGAATGAGGGAGGGCGGTGCCCGGGGCTGTGTAAAGAGGAGCGCGCGCTGAAATAATCTCAGTGGAACCTGTGCCAAGCACAGGATGTTGCAACAGAAGCGTCAAATGGCATCGTCGGTTCTGTAAGGAACAGGCACGCAACATTTGCTTCCTCTGAGAAATCACCGTTTCCAGCGTTTAAAAAAATCCTCATTATCGCAGAATCACAGACTGGTTTGGGTTGGAAGGGACCTTAAAGACCATCACATTCCATGGGCAGGGACCCCTCCCAATAGCCCAGATTGCTCCAGGCCCCGTCCAGCCTGGCCTTGGACACTTCCAGGGATGGGGCAGCTACGGCTTCCCATGGAAATCCATTCCAGTGGCTCACCGGGAATAATTTCTTCCCAATATCCCACCTAAACCCACCTTCTGTCAGTTTAAAACCATTCCCCTTTGTCCTGTCACTCGAGGCCCTTGTCCAAAGTCCCTCTCCAGCTCTCCTGGAGCCCCTTTAGGCACTGGAAGGGGCTCTGAGGTTTCCCTGGAGCCTTCCCTTCTCCAGGCTGGACATTCCCAGCTCTCCCAGCCTGTCAGCTGTGTGCTCTTTGGATGTGTGAGAGAAAGAAAAAGAACCCCGGGGCAAGCCAAACTCGGTATCAATGTGTGTGTTTTGTAAGGCTGCCATAACCACCAACAAGCATTTCGTAACACAATTGAGCAGAAATAAAAACCTGATCATGTTGTGGGGAGCGGAACAAGGGCTTGTGGTCTAGAGGTAAAAAGAGACAACGGGAAAACATAATGCAAGTGGTGAAATCGTCAAGAAAGCAGGATGAGAGCAGGCCTGAAAGATGTTTGGTGAGAGCAGAACAGGCCATAAAAATATGATAAAATACATTAAAAATAGATTCCTTTCTTAATAGAGGGTATGGCAGAGCTGGCTGCCAAATTAAGGGAAGTATTTTCCCTGTACAAAAGCTTTTAGTTTTCCAAGTGTAAACTTAAATGCCGTATCTGACTCTGGGATTTCTCACAAATGTTTTGTGCGCTTACTTTCCTGAGGCTGATGAATTCTGAAGCAGCTGATGAAAATAGCAATAACAACAACAACAACAAAAAAATAGCATTGTTTTTAAATATTCAACCCCAAATATCTTTAGATTTTCCAAGAAATTCCCCTCACGCTTCTTCTTTACCTGAAACTTGAATTTGAATTGGACTCAGTCTGCTAAAAAAAGGAATTCTGGGTATTAATCTGACCTATCAAGAAAAAGCACCTAATTTAACCCTAACTTTGCAGAAGTTAATACACATTTCTGCTGATGCCAGGATAAATTCTAGGCAGGGCAGAGGAAGGAAGCCTGGATGAGCAGCATAAATTCCAAAATTTTAGGTCGTTACCCTTGAGTGAAATAACACAAATCTGACTAAAATGGGATAAATAAACAACCAGCTTTTTACCACCCCCAAAGGGATTAATTTCTTCCCAATATCCAATCTAATCCCTCCCTCCTTCATCTTAAAGCCATTTAAAGCCAAGTGTTTAAAGGGTGCCTACAGAGAGGACAAAGTCTCTTCACCAGGAGCCTTGATTCTGTGATTTTATCTTTTGTACACAGAATTAAAAAATAGGGAGGAGAAAATAGCACTGACGCCGATTGCAGCTTTTTTTTGATTCCCAAAGTCCTGGGAATTTTAAAGCCAGAACCGTAGCCCAACCTGAATTTCACCAGTGGATGCTATTTTTAGAGGAGAAAAATAAATCATTCACAACCTGGTTTATGTTACATATTTTCATATTTGGCAGCACCATCCAAAGGAAAAAAAAAAAAAAAGAGAGGGGAAAATCTGCCCTGGTTTCATTGCAAGTAATAAAATCCACACATTTATAATATAGCTGGACTCTGCTTAAGGAGAAAAAAAGCTTTTTTTTTGGAGGCACCTCAAGAATTTCAGGAATCCTTTATATTTAGGAATAGATAAATGAAAATGGTCCCTCACCAGTTGCATGAGATTAGCCACATAACAGGTGAAATCTGATTTTTCAGTGGCAAAAGCAAGGCGTGAATGCACAGAGATCCACTCCTGGGGGAATTTCATTGATAACAGGGTCTTTTTGCTCGATTTATTTGGTGCTGTCTGTACTCCCAACCCCGTTTCCAACAGGGCAGCTCCACTTCCAGGAATATGAGAGGAACTCTGCGGTGGTGAGTCAGTCCAGGGGTATTGATTTCCGAGAGCAGCCAGAAATAAACGCTCAGGGAAAGAGGATCAGAAACAGGGTGAGTGTATTACGATCCTTCCCTGCTCGATTTTTCCAGTGCTGCCAAAGAAAATCACAGCTGTCTCTTTCTAGTGTTAGAGGCTACTGGGCATGAGAAAAAATGAAAGAGGATTTTATTCCTCTCGGTTTTGAGGAATATTTAGGGATTAGCACCTCGATCCAGGAAGGGGTTACGGCTGATGATAAAGAGTGAGCCTCTAACGGACACTTCCCACCAGACCAGGTTGCTCCAAGTCCCATCCAGCCCGGCCTGGAACACTTCCAGGGATGAGGCAGCCACAGCTTCTCTGGGAAAGAAGGAGAAAAGAAGGAACATATTCTTCTCTAAGTTCCCCAGTAACTCAATCCCAGCTTTTGCTGTGAGCGTTGTTTTGTCCACTGGCAGCAAACAGCTCCTTGCAGCGGATCTTTTCGGGAGCACATGGCACTTGGTGGGTGGAGAGGCAGGGAACTGTGGCAGAATTAGACTTGATAATCCAACCCTTCCACCTTCACAAGCCGGGAGAGGCATCAAAATCTCCCATCCGGACACACATTGGAAATCAGGCTCTAGTTTGGTACCTTGGAATTCAGGTGCCTCTTTTTAAAAAGGCGTCCAGGGCTTGGAATTGCAGACAAGCTGGCACCCATCCTTAGGCATCTGTCCACCCAGCTGCACTTAGATTCCGGCACCTCTGGAAAGAGGAGTGTTCTTCAACCCTGCAGGGAGCAGCCACCCAAGGCCCTTCACCTTAACAAGCCCTTTTGGGCATCCTGAAGAAGCCTCTAATGATCTTAAAACCTTCTTAGGAAGCTCCTGGTGGACCTCCCTCATCCTTCTAACAAGCCCCCGGGGACAACTTCACAGGCACTGAAAAGAAGGAAACTTTCCTCCTTTTTAAAGAAAATGAAAACTTCCAAAGCAGCTCAGTCTGTCACTTCTCCACACCTTGGTTGGAGAGTTCATGGCTTGGCCAACACCTCTCCAGTCCTCCACTTGCCTGGTGCAGAAGTTATGGCCGGAATTTGAAGGATAATTGATCCTTCATCATGATCCTTCGCCAGCTGCACCAGCCAACAACTTGTGGGTGGCAGAAGTCCCTCACAACCTTGTGGAAGTGCCTGGGACATCCCAAGGGGGCCATCAAAAGCCCTGGCAGGTGATGGACCAGATTCTGGGTTCCAGGGGTTCTAGTCGGGAGTAAAGTTGTGGATAAAGACAAATCCAGCTGCTGTGCCCTGGTTGTGCTGCTGTTCAGAGCCTTGGAAGAGCTGGAACAAGGATTTTTTTTTTTTGGCAGATAAAAGGCTTCATAAATATCCTGCTGACACTTGTAACCTCGTTCCCCCTGACTGATTTTTCTTGCATTTCAGACACCTTAAGGCTACAATTAATACAAGGTCTCATCACAAACTGAAAGCGTTTAAAAATCCAGAGACACTTGTAGTTAAATAACAGCGATTTTATTAAACATATCCAATCAGAAATTTTTGGGGTCAACCAAGTGAGGATAATCTCAGCATTTTTACAAGATGACTCTACAGAGGAGAGGGGTGGTGAAGAGAGGGGTGAGCTGCAGGAAGCAGCATCACCTCTCTTTCCGTTAGGATTTGATGCAGCAGGGAGAAAAAAAAATGGGAAAAAGGAAAAATGTAGTGGCAAACATGGCTCCAGAGATGGAACTCTGGAGATTCCAGCAAACATCAGACACCCAGCAAGGAGAGGGAGAGAGAGAGAGGAGAGAGATTTCAGGGCTGATCCGTAAAACATAATTTAATATATTTGGAGTTTAATTTCGAAAGGGATATAAACTGCTTTAGTACGGTGTATCTAAGTGTGCCTGAGTGCCAATTCCCAGAATTCCTGCCCTAAAAGATGCATCCAACACCTGCCTGCTGTCACCTCAGCTTCCTCAGTGCTCAGTGGAGAACAACATTCCCAGCTGGACTCTTCTCCTCCTATGAAAATGACTTAGAGCTGTGCCATGCAATTCTGGAAGTGCACGGCTCTCCCTTCTAACTGCAGAGGGAGCCAAGAGAAGGAGTTTTCAGCCCAGAGGAGGAGTTTTGAGCCCAGAAAAATGAATTTGGATTCCAGCATCTAATTTTCAGATGTGTGAAAGTTAGAGAAGATCAGTCACAAACTGCAGTTTCTACCCAGCTGCTGGTGGAGACTGGGCGAGGTTTTCTTGCCTTGTTAAAGCACTTCTCACCTGGATGATCACTCTTTTTAGGGCGCATTTCACCTCTTTGTTCCTCAGGCTGTAGATGATGGGATTTAGGAGCGGGGTGAGCATTCCATAGAGCATGGAAACGACCCTATCCCGATGTGGGGAATAGGTGAAGGAAGGGCGGACGTAGGTGCAGATGGTGGTCCCGTAGAAAAGGCCGACTACGGTCAGGTGAGAACCACAGGTGGAGAAAGCCTTGTGCCAGATCCCAGGGGAGCTCCTGGACAGGATTTCCAGGAGGATATAGATGTAAGAGACCACAGTGACCATGCAGGCGCTGCCCCCCAGCACCCCGGCCACCACCAGGATCACCAGCTGCCTGCTGTGGGTAGATGAGCAGGAGAGGGCCAGCACGGGAGGGATGTCGCAGTAATACTGCTGGATTTTGTTAGGACCGCAAAAAGAGAGTGTGAAAACCAGAGAGGTGTGCAGCAGGGAGTTCAAAAGCCCTGCTGCCCAGGTGCCCACGGCCAGCTGAGCGCAGAGCTTCGTGCTCACAACGCTCAGGTACCTCAGGGGGTGGCACACGGCCACGTAGCGGTCGTAGGCCATCACAGTCAGAAGGAAAATCTCCGTGCCCACCACAGCAATGAGGGAAAAGTGCTGGAACAGGCAGCCAGCAAAGGAAATCTCCCTGTTCTCCAGCAGCAAGGCCCCCAGCATCTTGGGCACGGTGATGGTGGGACACAAGAGATCCAGCAGGGATAAGTTGCTGAGGAAGAAGTACATGGGGCTGTGCAGGTGGGAGTCGGTGCTAATGGCAACGAGGAGCGTGATGTTGCCTGCCATGGTGGCCAAATAAATGAGCAGAAACAGCACAAAGAGAAGCAAACGGATCTCTGGAGCGTCAGAGAGGCCCACGAAAACAAATTCGGATACTGTTGAGAGGTTGACCCTCTGCATCTTATCTCTCCTTGTGGGAGTGAGGCAGAGGTTTCCCTGGAATAAAGAAGGTGTAACTTAATCACAAGCTCGCCCCCAGTCTAAAGATTGTGAGGGGGTTTTTTTGTCTGTTTTGAAGTTCAAAATTTCCAAGCATTGCCACACTCAAAATCTAAATTTCACCGGCATATTCCTAATGCAGAAGGCAAAATGTAGGTATTCAACTTCACAGTGATGAATCCAAAATGTTACTTTTTGCAAGTTGCCACCTCAGACTGAAGAGCTGAAAGTTGAAGTTACCTTCCCTGTGGTGTCCAGCTTGGACACAGCCCCAGGCAACACAGCGGGGCTTTGAAGGTTCTCTGAGCAACAAGAGTGAGGTAGAATTCCTTTCAATATAAATTATTTCGTATTAATAATATCACTAAAAGGGTCTAGATTAGTAACTGAAGCTAAAACTTACTTTTTAAGGGAGTGATGCTGTCAGAGAGGAATTAAATCCCTGCTAATCAGCAGATAGATGCATTTTGGGGGGGTTTTTTTCAGCTTTTGGCTGGGTCTTGGAGCAACCTGGTCTAGTGGAAGGTGTCCCTGCCCATGGCAGGGGGTTGGAATGAGCTGAGCTTTTAGGTGCCTTCCAACCCAAACCATTCTATGATTCTATAATTTAAAAAAAAAGATACAACTTGGTATTCAGTTAAAAACCTCCCACTTTTCTCTAAATTTTACCCTACAGACTTCCATAATACCATTAGGATCTATTTGGAATTTTGCCTCCCCCCCTCCACTTTCCCCAATTCAAAGAAGTCTGAACCTGGCATTAAAGGATCTTCCCATTTACCCTGCGTTGCTCCATGGAATGCAGCTCAGTCTTTGCAGTAAGGATTTACATACCAGCCCTCCAGGGAGGGAAGGCAAAGTTCAGTCCAAATGCCTCCTTTTTGGGAGACTTTGGGATTGATGTTGAGATGGTGGGAATATTGTACCACGTTCTCATTTGTAAGAGAGGCAGAGATAAATAGATTGATGAAATATTTTTCATCTGAGACAGGCTTCTCTGTGGTCTCATGTTGTCCCAGAAGCTTGAGAGGGAGCAAAGTCAGAGCTTAAACTACATAAGAAATATTTAACTCAGCAGAAATAAAAGGGACATCACTTGTTCATAAAATGGGGAGCTCATTCAGGTGAAATAGCACAGAAACAACACAGAAATACTCACGGCTACACAGAATTAATTACAGGTGATTTATAATTGTCTGTATCTCCAGGAAACAAAACAATCCTTTTTCTTCCTCCTACCTGTGACATAAAAATTATTTCCCTCTCAAGGAAGAGATGAATCCTGACACAGCAGCGCTGCAATATTCACACCAGCACTGGCACAAGGGCTGGCTTGGCTGCAGGAGTAGGCACCTCTCTTCTTTAATGAGGTTTTTTAAATATGAGGGAGTGTCTGGGGACGAGAGTCTCTGAAGCTTTTTTGGATGTTCCCTTAATTGCACGTATGAGGGGTTTTTCAGAATATCGCCAAAAGGGGGCTGGAAATCAAAGGAACCAAAATTACCAGCACTACTTTGAAGAGCTAACAAAAGTTCCCATCTGGTTCCATTAAGCATCCACACATGATTTATGGGAGTGCCACTTCCCATGTGATGTCCAGGACTGGGAACAGGGCTGTTCCTATTCCAGCAATACTTGACCATAAATTCTGCACTGTTCACGTGAATGACTCTGGCTGTCAATCGTTCTTCCAGCCTGTTTGCTGTGTTTGCAGGGTGTGACTCCTGGAAAATTAAGGATTCTGTGTCTTACATGGGCAAACATTGATAAGACAAGAGGAAATGGTTTTAAACTAAAAGATGAGGGATTGGGATTGGATATTAGGAAGAAATTCTTCCCTGTGGGGGTGCTGAGGCCCTGGCACGGGGTGCCCAGAGAAGCTGTGGCTGCCCCATCCCTGCAAGTGTCCAAGGCCAGGCTGGATGGGGCTTGGAGCACCCTGGGCTAATGGAAAGGTGTCCCTGCCCATGGCAGGGAGTGGAACAAGATGAACTTTAGGGTCCATTGCAACCCAAACCATTCCAGGACTCTATAAACTGGAATTCCCCAAGCGTCACCCAGCACAGGCCAATCCTGCCATGGGAGTGCAGAGCTGTGGCTGGAATAAATCCCCATGGTCCAGACCTTTCCCCGTGTGCTGCAGTTAGCCCAAAGACCCTCAGACATCACACTTCCCTTGGAGTTTTAAACCCAGACGCCAGAAAGAGATAGGACAAAGAGATCACTCCCTCACCTCTCCCTTCCAACCTGAACCATTCTGTGATTCTGTTCCCCTCATAAATCTTAAATGCTTCTTTTGGGGTGGGATGCATTGGTCCCATCAAGGTGCCATGCACCCAGGACTGTTTTCGGGCTGCTGGCTCCCAACCCTACATCTAAGTTGTGTATTTGCAGGGATAATCTTAGCAGGGTTATTAGAAGTAGAAACACAGGATAGTCTTTGAGATAAGTGTTCTGCCTTGGGGTAAATAAATAAAAATTAAGTTGCATTATATTTTATTATAAAAAGTGGTTTAAAAAAAACATTCCAAAAGAAACAGCAACAACAAAAAACCCCTCTATTTGCAGAATCCAGATGTGCACTAGTTGATGATATGCTGGATTAGACCCCTCTTGCCCTGTTGCCCACCCCTCCCTTCCATCCCCAGTGTAGCACAACCAAAGTGATTGGATTTTGATCACTTCTGGGACTGCCTAGCTTTGTCATTGTTTGAGATTTCCATCTAGGAATGCTTATGATGAGCCCAGACTGATTAGAGTCTGCTGAAAATGTTCCCTTTTCTCTGGTGTCCATTTGTGTTTCAGTCCCATAGTCTTTAAATAAAATTGATGAGTCCGGGATCACTTCAGGTTTCCGGGGATTTGACAAGAGCATCGTAGAGATCCTGCCGGTTCTCCAAGGATTCTTTTTTCCCTTTGAGGCCCTTTTTCAGTGTCCTCTAGGTGAGGGCAGTAAATCTGAGGGTGAGCTCAGAGAGCTGATAATTTCCAGGAGAAGAAGAACTCGGGATTTTAATGGTGCGCGCTGGAGCCAATTTACACACAGGGACAAACTCAGCTGCCACGCTGCACCTTTGCAATTTGTCAGGCACCAACTTTTTAACAGCATCTTCTGAGGCCTTGTTAAAGTCATCCCAAGGTGTTTCCTGGGGAGAAAAATCAATTATATTAAATTGTTTGTCTTCATAGAAGGGTTTGGGTTGGAAGGGACTTTAAAGCTCCTCCCATTCCAACCCTCTGCCATGGGCAGGGACACATTCCACTGGATCAGGTTGCTCCAAGCCCCTTGTATTGAGATACCAGCTCCCCAAAATATGGAATTTTTATTTATTTTATCAAAATTGGAGCAATTATTTCAAATCAATTCACCGTCGATGCCCCAAATTTATACCTGGTGAACAAGCTGACACCAGCAAAATAACTGGACCACAGCTCCAATTGGCCTTTCATTGGTTTATAAATAAAATATTTATAAAAGCTTTACTGAAATGTTATAAAAATTATCACACTGATACTTTTTTTTTCCCCTCAATTGAAATTTACCCTAAGTTGACCTGGAGGACATTTATTTTTCAACATTTCTCTCTAATACCAAAAAAACTTCTCTTCCAAGCCAAGCCATTCTGTAATGATCCAAAGATGATTCTGAGCAGAAATTCACCATTCAAAAGAAATTTAACTTGCACCAAGATTTGGAAATCTCTCTTAACCAGGAGGATCAATGACTCACTGATGCTTCTGATCCTCCTCTTCCTACAGGTGTGGGAGTGAGGGCTAATTTAAGACAGCCCGGAGAGACAGGGAAAGTGGAAATCCTCCCACTTCCTGTGCAGCAATTTAGATTGGATATTACAAAAAATTCCTTCATGGAAAGGGTTTTCCAGCCCTGGAACAGGCTGCCCAGGGCAGTGATGGAGTCACCTAACACTGAAGGGATTTAAAAGCCATGTGAATGTGGCACTTGGGGACATGGGTTAGTGGTGGCCTTAGCAGCCCTGGGGAATGGTTGGACTTGATGATCTTAGAGGGCTTTTCCAACCTCAGTGATTCCATGATTTTATTTAGGTGGGATGAATCCAATCCTAAATCCATTCTAGCACAAAGAAACTGATGGTGTTCCTCTCATGGCAGCCACGGAACTTCTATCCCTGATGGATTTGGTGGTGTAACTGCTGCCCTCAGAGAGGCAGTTGGGGTTGGAAGGGACCTTATAGACAATCCCATTCCAACCCCCCTGCCATGGACAGGGACACCTTCCACTGGACCAGGTTGCTCCAAGCTCTGTCCAGTCCGGCCTGGAACACTCCCAGGGATGGGGCAGCCACAGCTTCTCTGGGCACCCTGTGCCAGGGCCTCAGCACCCTCACAGGGAAGGATTTCTTCCCAATATCCAATCTAAACCCACCCTGTGTCAGTGGGAAGCCATTCCCCCTTGTCCTGTCACTCCAGGCCCTTGTCCAAAGTCCCTTCCACTTTCTCTCCTTCCTCTGTATATTGTGCCTTGTATGATTTTAATAATTCTCTTCTGTGAGAGAATTACAACTAAAAAAATTCTTACATGTCTAAAGAAAACCCTACAAGCAAAATCTGCACTGTCTCTACCTTACAGTGTCGGTGGGTGAATTTGGGGACACGTAATGCATGTGCCTCTGCCATCTGCTGTCACAGCACAGGAAAAGCACAGCAGAGAGGGAGACAAGCCTCGTCCTGGATTCATTTATTTATTTGAAAATTAGGATTTCACACGAGTGAAAGTGTTTAGGAAGTTTGGGGTTTTCAGCAGGGATCTTTAATCTTTTTAATATTAACAGTTATATGTGTATGTAAATATATTGATACATCATTTGAAGTCTGTAGGTTTTAGCCACTAAGTCCTTAGTGTGTAGGAGTAGGAATGTGACTCCAGGTGTAACTCCAGGGTGTAGCTCTAGGTGTAACTCTGGGTGTAACTCCAGGGTTCTGCTAACCCAGCTTGTCTCAGAAGGCTCTGCAGCGCTTCCACAGTCTCCACATGGATTCCTTCACCTCGTTGCTCCTCAGGGTGTAGATGAAGGGGTTCATCATGGGCGAGAAGGTCGTGTAGATGACACAGATGTACTTGTTGGAGGGCAAGGTCCCAGCGGGCCGCAGGTAGGTGAAGATACAGGGCGTGAAGAGCAGGATGACGACCATCACGTGTGAGACACAGGTGGACAGCGCCTTCCAGTGCCCCTGGGAGAGGCGGGCCCGGACGTTGGCCAGGATGAGCGCGTAGGAGGCCACCAGCACCAGGAAGCAGCCCAGGGATATGAGGCCGCTGTTGGAGGCCATGAGCCACTCGGTGAGGGTGGTGTCGGCGCAGGCCAGTTGGACGACGGGCAGCACGTCACAGAAGTAGCTGTGGATCACGTTGGGGCCGCAGAAGGGCAGCTGGAGCGTGAGCCCAGTCTGGACAATGGAGTGGATAAAGCCCCCGACCCAGCAGGCAGCCACCAGGGCCCAGCAGGCCCCGCGGGCCATGATGGCCGTGTAGTGCAGGGGCCTGCAGATGGCCGTGTAGCGGTCGAACGCCATCACCGTCAGGAGGAACATCTCCGAGGAGCCCACAAAGTGCAGGAAAAACAGCTGGGCCATGCAGCCCTCAAAGGCAATGGCCTTGTGCCCCGAGAGCAGGGCCACCAGCACCCTGGGGGCAGTGACAGAGGTGTAGCAGATATCGATGAAGGACAGGTGGCAGAGGAGGAAGTACATGGGCGAGGAGAGCTTGGGGTCAGTCCTGACTGCCGCGATGATGAGGAGGTTGCCCAGCAGGACCATGGCGTAGGCCAGGAGGAAGAAGGTGAAGAAGAGGAGTTGCAGCTGCTGGGTGTCGGAGAGCCCCAGGAGGATGAATTCAGTCACCCGGGAGAAGTTGCCCCGTGCCATCGCTGCAGCTCAGGCTCCCATGGCACAGGTGTGGGGCTGGCCAGGAAGGGAAGGGAGTGTGCTCCAGCTCCAAGGCTCATGGATGGTGTGAGCAGGTTGTATTTGCTGCTGCAGAAAGCAGAGGTCATGTCATAAATGACAGAAAGCAGAGTTTGCACTCACTCCCCCCCTCTTCTGTCCCTCTTCACATCTCTGGCCCCTCCACATTGACTTCTCCACTGAACTCACTCTGACCACTATTTCCTGCATTGTAGTTGGTGTGCTCCCATTCTGTCAGGGAGAGATCACAGAGTCATGGAACTGTTAAGGTTGGAAAAGCCTTCTAAGATCATTGAGTCCAATCATCTCCCCAGCACTGCCAAGCCCTCCACTAAACCATGCCCCCAAGTGCCACATCCATACGGCTTTTAAATCCCTCGAGGAATGGTGATTCCAGCACATCCTGCTCTCAGGTAACAAGAGCCATGAATGCTGGAGAAATGCCTTGCTGTCCTTTTACCTACTGGAAATTTGAAGTGCCACCATGGAAGCAAATGCTGCCATTCTCAAGCATGAGCCGTTCCTTGTTCTGATCCTAATGGCACTCCTGTAAATTGAGGAAAGGGCTCTCCAGTTAGTTTATCCACTCTGAAACTGGGAATACATGCACAGAAACCAGGAGGTCTGGGAGGTTTCTCACTGAAGAAATTGGGGTTTGTAACACAGCAGAAGCTGCGAAGCCCTGCACGGTTTCTCCACCTCTTTATTTTTTAAAGTAATTTTTTAAAGTTCTTCAGCAGACAAATACACTCCCTGTCCTGTGGAGGTTAAAGTGGGACCAGCAGAGGAATGCACATTTCCATTTAGAATCCCACTGGGAAATTCCTTCGCTGCTCATTTCTGCCGAGGAGTTTATAACTCAGCAAGCAGGAGGTTACAAGTGAGAAACCGGATATCTACGATGCCAACAGCATTAAATAAAGCTGCTTTAGGATCCAAAGGATCCAAATGGACAAATAATTAGACAGGGGACATTATCAGACACACACACTGACCTCTAGTGTGTTGAGTATTCAGTGTATTTGTTCTGCTGTCTTTTGGGACAATTTCAATTTAAAGGCAATGCTTCCTTGAAGGAATAACAGTGATATCCAAGCCAGAATGTGTCACTGACATGTAATAACAAGCTCTGGTTATTTAGCTGAGGAGGGTGGTGGAAATAATACCCAGGTCCTGGACGTGGTGTGGAACACCCCATAAATACACCTGTAGTGACACTGGGGTAGTGGATGAGCTGGTGGTAACCCTCCTTTACTGACAAACGCCCACAAATCCACCTTTGCAGCATTCCCATGCAGAACACAAGAATCACTAGTGTGTGATATCCCTGGAAGTGCTCAAGACCAAGCTGGATGGGGCTTGGAACAACCTGGTCTATGGAAGGTGCCCCTGCCCATGGCAGAGGGGGGTCAGAACAAGATGAGCTTTAAGGTCCCTCCCAACCCAAACCATTCCGGGATTCTTAATCTGTAACTGATTTTTAATTTTTTCTTTCCTAAATCATAAATAGACCTCACAAAAGTCACTCACCAGCAATGCTGCTTTGCAAAGGTAGGATTTCAGTGGGGCCTCAGCAAAACAAAGGATCAATCCCAGAACACTTCCACAGAGTGTTCATTTGCTGTCGCTCCTCTGACGACTTCCCAAACCACTTCAGGGGGCTCCATCAGAACCTCTCCGTTCCATCAGAAACTCTCTGTAAGTTACTGCTCAGAAGTTGTGAAAGCAGCTCTGTATCTCTGCCAACTCTGAGCCCTGAAAAGAACAGCCCAACCTTCTGTATTTCCCATTCTGCAAAAAACCAACCTCCAGGAGCATCTACAAGTACAATTATTTCTGCAGCAGAAATTGTTGAAGGAAATCACGCAGCAGAAGCACAAGACTATCAGGAGTAATGAGATCCCAGAGGCAAAGGGAGTTTTGTCAGAAATCATCAGTGGGCAAGGAGCTAAAATTGTTCTCTGGACAGTTATTAGTGTAGTCTCTGGAGAGAGATGTCAGAGTAAAAATGTCTCTTACATAAGACATTTATGTGAATTCATATAAATGGATATAAATTTTGCTTTCTGTCCTAAGCCAATATTTCTCATCTGCAATCTTATTTCTTATTAACTTGCACGTTGACAGCACAAAACAAAAATATCACAGATGTTATCCCTTAGATCCCTGACTTACAAATTTAAAACAAGAAGTAACACAGGAAATCAAAAAAAAGGTACAAAGGTTTGTGGTGAGCCTTCCTGGCTCATCAGGTATTTTTACTGACACCGTGGAAAGCACAGAGGCAACTTTTGAGCTCAAGTACGAAATTCTTGTAAGAATTCTTGGCAAAGTGTAGAGGAGCCCGGCACTGTTTCCAGTGACACCTTCCATAAGCTATGGGTGAATATTTGCTCAGCAGCACCCAGAAGTGAGACCGCTAAAAAAAACCCCACTGGTGTTCACCTCCAAAGCATTTAAAAATACATTTATTTTTTTTATACAGTGCTCTGTTGGGCAGAGATAGGTGAAGTAGGTAGAATTATAGGATAATTATGGAATTGCAGAATAAGTGTTTGGGTTGGAAAGGACCTTAAAGACCATCTCATTCCACCCCCTGCCATGGGCAGAGTCACCTTCCACTAGACCAAGTTGCTGCAAGTCCTGTCCAACCTGGCCTGCAACAGGGCAGAAAGGATTTGTTGCAGTGGGAGAGGAAGGGGAGAAGTTTCCCCTCCTTTTCCTTCATCAGCAAACTACCCAACTAGCTCTTAATAGCAGATTATTGTGGGTTTTTTTCTTATGGGATGCCCTACCTGGACAACATTTTCAGTATTTTTAACAGTATTTATTTAAACATTAGTGTTGCAGTTGCTGAGGAGGCCGTGGTCTGGGCCTGTGCTTGTTGACAAGGAATAGGAAGGGAATGCCAGAGTTCCCAATGTCTTTCCCATCAAAAAACGAATGTTTAGTGCCTTCCTAATTAGAGCAGGAGCCAACAGGCAGCTGTCTTTTGAAAGGCAGGTTTTGGGGCATTGCCACAGAAGAAATTACAGCAAAAGATGCTTGATTTTCTCCGATCCTTTGGAAGCACGACCACAGCCCTACCCCTTCCCATTTCCACTTCCCACCTCCCTCCTGCACAGTTTCCTCATGGCTCCCTTCACCTCCCCGTTCCGGAGGGTGTAGATGAGCGGGTTGAGCATGGGTGGGATGAGCGTGTAGAACACGGCCACGCTCCTGTCCTTGGACAGGTCACTGGACGGACGGATGTAAACAAACGTGCGGGGCCCAAAGAACAGGATCACCACAGTGATGTGGGACCCACACGTGGACAGGGCCTTGTGCCACCCTGCTGACTTTTGGCCCCTCAGGGAGAGCAGGATGACCACGTAGGACGCGACCAGGATGAGGAAGCAGCTCAGGGATATGACCCCGCTGTTGGCCACCGCGGCCAGGCCCGCGGCGCGCGTGTTGGCGCAGGCCAGGTGGAGCAGGGGGTGGACGTCACAGAAGTAGTGGGCGACCTTGTTGGGGCCGCAGAAAGGGAGCAGGGCGGTGGGGAGGGTCTGGAGGGTGGAATGCAGGAAGCCCCCTGCCCAGGAGCCCCCCACCACGCGGCCGCAGAGGCGGCGGGACATGAGCGCGCGGTAGTGCAGGGGCCGGCAGATGGCCATGTAGCGGTCGTATGCCATGGCTGTCAGGATGAAAATCTCCGTGCAGCCAAAGAAATGAAGCCCGAAGAGCTGCCCTATGCAGCCTGCAAAGGAGATGGTGTTATTTTCCACCAGGAAGCCAGAGATCATTTGGGGAGCTGTGACAGAGGAGTAACAAACATCTACAAAGGACAGGTGGCCGAGGAAGAAGTACATGGGGGAATTCAGGTGCCGGCTGCTCGTCACAGTGAGAACTATGAGGAGATTTCCTGCCACTGTGAGCGTGTAGAAAAGCAGGAACACCACAAAATATATTTTCTGCACCCCTTGGTTCTCTGAGAGGCCCAGGAGGATGAATTCCTTCACGCTGCTGGAGTTTTCCATGCTAATCTGCTGGGTGATGTGCAATGCAGAGCCTGGGAATATGGAAAGATAAAGACAAAATGGGCCATTGTTTTTTTCATTCTTAAAAATTAATTCTTTATCAGAAGTGCATTCTCTCTAAGAAATATATAGGATTAGAATCAAGTTTATCAAGTGCTTTTTAAATTGTTTTGGTTTTTGTTTGGTTTTTTGTTGTTCTTCCCCCCTCTACGTATTTAATTTGCCTTGCATGAGACGCAGCCATAGAATCATAGACTCCTGGAATGGTTTGGGTTGGAAAGGACCTTCAAGACCATCTAGTTCCAACCCTGCTGTGATGGGCAGGGATGCCACCCACTAGATCCTTCTGGGATTGGATTCATCTGATCTGGGCTTCTACTTTATGATTGAAAAAGATGGCAAAATCAGAAACTCCTGTTCAGGCAAAAAGCTGATGAAGCACCCACCGGAAATGCTGAAATAGTGAAAAACCAAAATTGCTCTCAGGCTCAAAAATTGAAGCCTAAAGAGGAAGCTGGGAAAGTTTGGGACATTTCCTGCGCTTGCGGTTTTACTGGCAGGAGGTAAAGAAAGGGGACAAAAGGGGGTTTTACCTCAAAAATCATCTTTTCAGTCATTGCCTAGAGGTATGTGATATAGTGCAATCAGTTGCAGTATGAACTAAATACAATGTGGATTGTTATAATTTAAAAAAAAGGATGAGGAATTGGACCATCTCCTTATTGCAAGGGTTGTCCCCTAAAATCTCAGGTGGTTAATGGAAAAAAGAATTAAATAGCCTGATTTGGGACAGCAAAACCAGTTCTGCACATGGTTACAGCCAAAGAGAGCCAGAGATGGTTGGCACCTTCAGGGGAAATTTCTTTTTGTATTTTCACATTTGTCAAGAAGCAGGGGGGAGGAGGGAGGGCGTGGGGTGGAAGAGGAAATCAGGAAAAGGAAAGAAAAAACGAAAGGGAAAAGATCCTGGAAAACTTACCTCCTCTGTGTTTGGAGATCTAATTTTTTGTGTAAGGGCTGTAAGATTTTATGTCCCCAGCATCTCCCTTTCCTGGTAGAGGCTTTAAAAAACACAGAACAGCTTCTGAAAAGCTTCCAACGCTTGCTTAGGAGGTGTCTTACTTTTATAATCCCACTTCATTTAATTCCTTGCTTTCCTGTATCACCAAGCGTATCCTGGCTTTTTCCATGTTAGAGCTGCTTGGAGGGAGTGTGGGCACCGAAGGGTGCACACACAGCCCAGCAAGCAGAGAGAAAAAAAAACTGTGTAAGTAACTTTCCTCAGCCCTCTCCAAGGAAATCTCCCACCTCCAGGACTTAATTTCCTGTTTACGCAGAGCTCCTCCACCCTCCCCAAGGAAATCTCTCAGCTCAAGGCTCCTGGGGCTGGAGGAGGGAGATGTGAATGCTCAGTGGTGGGAAGAAGGAGAAATTAATCCTGTCCTGCCAGGAGAAGTTTAGATTGGATTGTAGGAAAAATTTCTTCACTCACAGAGAGGTCCAGCCCTGGCACAGCTTTACCCAGAGCAGTGATGGAGTCCCCATCAACCTGGAGGGATTTAAAACGTGTGGATGTGGCACTTGGGGACATGGGTTGGTGGTGGCAGTGCTGGGGAATGGTTGGACTCGATGACCTTGGAGGGCTTCTCCAAGCTTAACAATTCCACGATTCTTGGAAATAACAGCCAGTAGATTAGCGGAATATTAAATTGGGCAAGCGTGTGATGTGACCTGGTCGAGTTAACATTCTCAGAGTCTGCCATTAATTCATGCTTTGTGCTTTTCCCAAGTGTAAAGGCCCCTTAGATCCACAGCGTTGGCTGTATAGCATTGTGAGTAATAAACCAGGACTTCTAAATCCTCGTGTATCCCAAAAAAACTCCACAAGCCCTCACGAAAAAAAAAAAATAATATGAGAGATTTCTAGTAGTAAGTAGAAGAGAGACAGGAGGTGGCTTGGGTCACTTCTTGATGACCCTCCAAGTCCCTGTTTTCCATGAAATTTTGTCACTGGTAGCCCAGGGAATAAAGCCTTTTGCAAGAACTTGCATGTTTCAGCAAAGGTTAGTGAAGTAAAGAGTAAGTGAAAAATTACAATTTACAAATTAAGAAACTGAGGGAGGGGAGGAAGTCAGCTCTTGTACATCTGTGGAAGTCAGCTGAGTCGAGTCTTTGCCACTCCAGGCTTTCCTCTGGAAAGAAATGGATCTGTTCACCTGATCAGTTAGGGGAAATGGCTTTAAATGACAGAAGGTGGGTTTAGATGGGATATTGGGAATAAATCCTTCCCTGGGAGGGTGGTGAGGCACTGGCACGGGTTGCCCAGAGAAGCTGTGGGTACACCATCCCTGCAAGTGTTCCAGGCCAGGCTGGAGCAACCTGGGATAGTGGATGGCAGGGGTTGGAACTGGATGAATTTTAGAGTCCCTTCCAACCCAAACTATTCCAAAATTTGATGAATTTGTGCCTTACTTCACCTCAAACTCATCACTGCTCTGAAGTTGACTGTGTATTTTCAACTTATGATTTATGGACATCAATAAATAGTTTCATCCACTGCCCATCCCTTTGTTTTGCTGACATTTATTGAAATTCAGAATTTAGTAACAAGAAAGGCATTTTGAATGTCTCCCAACATGGAATGCCAGCAATCCATGCAGAGAAAGTGGAAACCCTCAAATTAATGAGGAGGTTAAATACTGCTCTGGGTGAAAATAGTATTTTAATTTAAATATCATTTTACACCATAGCCTGGAGTCCTGGCCAGGTTAATGAGGGTTGCCAGTAACCACTGCAGGAAATAGGACTGGGTAAGAAAGTAAAAACAGTCTTACAATCTTTGGGAAAGGAAGAGGAAGAACAGATGACAAGAGGAGCTGGAGATGTACAAATGTGTTTCTGACCTGCTAAGCAAATTCGGGCTGGGTCTGCCCATTCCTGTGCTCACTGACACACATGGCAGCGATTTGGGTGGCGTCACACTCCTGTCCCTTTGCTTCTCTGGCCCAAGGGACTAATGGGGGACGCTGGTATCTCCCCAAAATAGTTCCCTGTAAGGATGTCAGGAAAGGAGAAAGGTGTTTTCCCTGTTCTCACTTTGGCAGGTGGATCTGGGTGGCTCATGGACGTGGAGAGTGTGTGGGGAAGAGTGGGATGTTGTGGGTTCTGTCTGGGTAAGAGACACCAGGTGGGGAAGAGCCCTGAGTCTGAGGTGCTGTTCGGGGGGAAGTTGTGCAACTGGAAGTGAAAGGCGTGAGGCTTGGAGGGATTTTGTGAAATCGGAAGTGCCTGAGGTGCTGAAGGACTGTGCTGAAAGCCTGTGGGGTGTGAAGGTGCACTGAAAGAGCTCCTGACCCCAGAGTTACGTGTCGAGGGCAGCACAAACAGGAATTGCTGAGGTGGGAAGTTTGGGTGCAAGGTTGGATGAAGCAGTAAGGACTGCAAAAGGTGCTGAACTGTGCTGGGAGAGGCTGTGGGTTAGAAGGGGACACTGTGGTGACGAGTGTGTGACAGCTGGGCAGGGGCAGGAGGGAATGAGAAGTGCTGAGGGAGGTTGTGAAACCTCCAGCGAAGGTGTTGTGGGAGAGGACTGACAATTCCTGAGCAGCAGTGAAGCCTCATCTTCAGGGGCTGTGAAACCAGAGCATCTCAGGGCCTCGAGTAGGACACGCCATCAGTGCAAGGTTTGTATGGACAGCTCTTGGAAGAGCGGCTGAGGAAGGGAGAAGTAGTAGAAAAATGATGTTTCCACGACACTGCCAAGAGGGGAAGGGGGAAGTGGTTCAAATCTGAGTGATCATACACACACAGAGGAGGTGTTTCCCCCCGTGAGTGATTGGCTGCCTGGAGGGTCACGCTGAAAACACTGTGGCTTTTTAAACAGTGGCTGCCCAGCCCAGCGCTGCAGGATGACACAAGGGCTCAAGCTGCACCCTATGTCACACAAGCCAGGGGACAACATTGCTGGTCAAAGGTGCTGAAATTCCCAGGAACGCATAAAAAGGTGAGAAATTCTGAGATGAGTCTTTGGCTTTGCACTCTGATGGTTTCCATCGGGCTTTGGGGGAGATTGTGAGGGGAAGGGAGGAGAAATAAAATAATGGAAGAAAGGAGAAGGTCAACTATTTGCTTCTCCTGCTGGACAGAAATTTGCTGTAAGTCAGAAATTAATTGTGATCGTTTTCAATATAAGGAAAGCTTCATTCCAGGGACTCTTTTCCCTGTACAAGTGCTCTTGAACTGCTCTAAATGCACCTCTGTAATATAAAAGTCATTATGCAGGGACCTGGCATTACAACAGCATAGTTGTCCATAGTTTGAGACATCTTTGTCAGGGTTGTTCTGCCTCAGGAACTACAGGCAGGATTTGCAGGCAAACCACAGGGAGGATGTTTCATCTCCAGGGAGAAAAAGACCACCTGGACTCGGGCTGAGGAGACCTTTCACTTATTAGTTACATTAAGGAAGTAGATTCACATCTTGAATGTGTCTTGGAGACGGGAATTCAGTCTCTCCAAGGGAATATGATAAATAAATGAGAACAGTTAGTGACTTTTTCAGTGTTCTTCTCCACGGTCTGCAGAAGTCAGAGAAGGATTTCTTCACTTCTGTTACAGCAGAAGGCAAAACTACTGATGTTTTGTCATTTACCCATTGCAGTCATTTCTGTTCCTGGCAGTCCTTATGCACATACAACACCTTCCAGTGCTTAAAAGTGCTCCAAGAGAGCTGGAGAGGGACTTTGGTCAAGGTCCTGGAGTGACAAGACGAGGGGGAATTGTTTTAAACTGGAAGACGGTGGATTTTTAATTAGATCTTGGGAGGAAATTCTTCCCTGTGAGGGTGATGAGGCACGGGTTGCCCAGAGGAGGTGTGGCTGCCTTATCCCTGGAAGAGTCCAAGGCCAAGTTTGATGGGGCTTGGAGCAACCTGGTCTGTGGAAGGTGTCCCTGCCCATGGCAGAAGGTTGGAACAAGATGAGCTTTAAGATCCCTCCCAACCCAGACCATTCCATGATTCTATGACATGATCAAAGGCACAAAGCCATTTGACATTGGGAAATAATCACCTGTCATTCCCTGAATCCCCAGTGGAGAGAGATGCACCTGTGGAGGCTGCAGTGGGCTGAGACAGAGCTTAGGTGACACTCAAATGTTCACAACCTCTTCAAATTGAGTGGAAATTTGCACAGAGGCCAGGAAACCACGTAACCACCAGGCCTTCCTCTGTTCTTGCAGCAGAAAAGCTGTGCAGAACTTGGGGCTGTTTCTGCTAGTTTCTGCAAAAATGTGATCATTTGTGGCCACCTCTGGAGCAGAGTGTGAGGGAGGGACAGCCACAGGGCTGATGTCCAGAGTCTTCATGTTGGAAGTGCTCAAGGTGCCATAAGAGCTGAGGATGGGATCATTCAGCTCTGCAGTGCCAGAAGTTCTCTGGTTTCAATCAACCCTAAAGGAAATCATAGAATCCTCAAATAATTTGGGTTGGAAGGGACCTTAAAGCCCATCCCCTGCCGTGGGCAGGGACACCTCCCACTAGCTCAGGTTGCTCCAAGCCTCATCCGACCTGGCCTTGAAATTCCCTGCACCACACACTTCTTCTCCCTCTATCCATGGGGTCAGCGTGCCTGGGGTGCTGGGATGGAACGGCAGTGAGTCAGTCTGTCACGTTCTGGGTGCTTTTGGAAGTTTGTCTCCATGTGTGCTGCTGCACCACAAAGAGAGAACAGAGGATTCATGCTGGCTACATGGTTCAGTGATTCACATCTTCCCAGAAAACCCCATTTTTTTGTTCCTCTCCTCTTTTTAACTTGTTTGCCTTCTGTGTCCCAATTAACAGCTGGTTGGGAGACAGCAGAAGAACCACTGTATTTGTTCTCATCAGACCAAAAAAAAGATGTTAAACCCTTTTTTTTTTCACCCCCAAGATTCTCAATCAGATCTCAGTACCACGGGGAAGGAAACAGTGACCTAACTCGGGGAATGGGGTGAAAAAGTTATCAGAGCCACAACTCCCATGTCCTGTGAGGATGAGATATTCTGTGGTTTCTTACATGTGGTTCTTGCAGTTTCTGAGGGAGAAGCTGAGGGGCCCTGCCAGACCGAAATGTTTATTTGTTACTGTACATGGGACCCAGGAGAACCACATCAAACCGCACCTTATTAAAATAGAAATCACTCGTCACTATAAAAAACTACCAGTTGTTCTCATGGAATCACAGAAATCCAGAGTGGTTTGGGCTGGAAGGGACTTTAAAGTTCATCCAGTTCCAACCCCCCGCAATGGGCAGGGACATATTCCACTCTCCCAGGATGCTCCAACCTGGCTTTGGACACCTCCAGGGATGGGGCAGCCACAGTTTCTCTGGGCAACCTGTGCCAGGGCCTCACCACCCTCCCAGCAAAGGATTTATTCCCAATATCCCATCTAAACCCACACTCTGTCAGTGTGAAGCCTTTTCCCTTTGTCCTGTCACTCCAGGCTCTTGGTCCCTTCCACACCAAAACATTTTGTGATTCCATGAAATCAAGTTCTGGCTACAAAGCCTCGGAACAAACCCAGGAAACCCCTCTAGAAAAGTCACCCTGGAGTTACCACCTCTCCCCTCTCTGCTCCCAGGTCTGGAATCACCCGTTATGAGACCCTCAACCACACCAATCCTCCTTCCAACCACAGCCATCCAGGCTTCTGGGACCAACCAGAGCGGGGCTGTGGGACAACCAGAGCCATCCTACACTGTCCTCAAATTCATGGAGAGCTTCTGCCTGCTGAGTGCTGCCTGTGGGATGGTGGGGAACGGCCTGGTCCTGTGGTACCTGGGCTTCCGCATCCGCAGGAACCACTTCACCGTCTACATCCTGAACCTGGCGGCCGCCGACTTTGGGTACCTGCTGTGCATCGCCATGGAGACCGTGCAGTACCTGATGCAGTTCAACGTGGGGGTGCAGTTCGGGATATTCCTCTTCCTGGATCTCTTCATGTACGGCACGGGCCTGTACCTGCTGACGGCCATCAGCATTGAGCGCTGCCTGTCCGTGCTGTCCCCCATCTGGTGCCGGACACACCGCCCAAAGCACCTGTCTGCCCTGGTGTCCGGCCTGCTGTGGGCCCTGTCCCTGCTCCTGAACACTCTGGGATATGTTTTGTGCACTGTCCGCCCCTCTCCCAGGGTCTGCCAGCGCTTGCTCATCGCCATCGGAGCCTTGGACTTCCTCGTCTGCACGCCCCTCATGCTGCTCTTCAGCCTCACCCTCTTCCTCAGGGTCAAGTGCAGCTCGCAGCCCTTCCAAACAGGCCGGCTCTTCACCATCATCATGCTCACCATCCTCTTCTTCCTCATTTTCGCCGTGCCCCTCAGCATCCTCATCCTCCTGGACTTCCTGGGCCACAAGTTTCTGTATTCCCCGGAGATCGGCTTCGTGCTGTCCTGCGTCAACAGCACCCTCAACCCCGTCATTTACTTCCTGGTGGGAAGCTACAAGGATCGGAAATTCAGGCTCACCCTCCGCCTGGCATTCCAGAGGGCCTTCCAAGACTCGGCGGATGACAAAGATGAGCGGGAAACCCGGGACACGATAACCATGTCCTCCTAAAATCCCAGTTAGAATTCCTTGGCAGAACTGAAGAACTCCGACGTACTGGGCGAGGTTCATCTCACCTGACCCTCAGTACCCTCTTAGGTCATCATTTTAAGTCCCGTCTGTGATCACTGAAAGCACATAAGCACCTGGACCACAGGATTTACCTGACCTCTATTTGGACCACATTAAAAGTTCCCGTTTCTTTCCAGTGACTATTAAATAATATTCATTTGATGAGGTGAAATGTCTTGGTGTCTGAATTTCGTCAAAGAAATCCTGCTCGGGATAAATCCTTGCCATTCATGAACGCACAAATTCTCGGTGCTGCTTCTCACTCAGATCTCTGAAAATGAGATTGGTACCAACAATCCTCCTGTTGGGAGCAGACATAAAATTCCTGGAAGGAGAGTCCATCTATCCCACTTAATTTAGAATTCCCATGTCTGAGCACACACACAGCCTTTTGTGGCTCCCAGAGCCATTCTGGGCTTCCTAGTGAGAGCATTTCAAGGACTGAAAGGATTCACATCCTCCAAGTCCATTTCTTCTCTGAACCAGGGATGTTTCCACACCACAGAGCAGAAAAGGGGTCCAGCTCCTTCCAATTTGCTTTAAAAATTTATTCACTGAGTGTAATCCTCCCTTTTCTTCTATTTCAAAGAAATACGTGACTGGAGATTATTATTTTATATTATTATATTGTTGCATGTTATTTTAATTTCCTCCAGCCCTTGGCAGAGTCTCTGCATTTAACTACAGCATGCATTAGGTTGTAATCTCTTCCTTTAAAAGGGCACATCAAAATCCACGGCTTTTAAATCTCCTTTACCAATAGAAACAAATTGAGGGATAGAGAGGAAAATATAGGAAACAGAACAAGGTAAATCAATAACATGACTTGCAACAAGTTATTCTCTAAACCAAATCCTTTGAGGGGCAAAATGGGATTATTTGTGCTATCAGACTACCTAACATTTATTCTTTTAACCAAAATGGTTAGAAAAAGGCAATATGGGTAATTTTCTTTGAAAAACCTCACAGATTCATGTTCAAAGTGTTCTCTCTTTGATATCTCAAATGATTTTATTATTTGGGACGAACTAAACATTTCAACTGTTGTTAAAAAGACCAGAGGTCTCTTTTTTGTTGTTGTTGTTATTTTTCAAAGGGATAAAAATTGTAATTATTATTATTATTCTTAATAATAATATTTTATTTATCAACTGATAAAAACACACGGAATATAAACTCAGATAAATTTTTTTTTTATTTAAGGCACAGGAAGAACCTTCCGGTCAATGTCTACTGAAAAAGGACAGAAAAGCCAAGTTTATTTTATAACAGCTAATTCCAGGTGGTTTTTGGTGTATCACTGCTGTGCTTAGGTGAATAACACTTCCTCCAATGATTCCAGAGGGAGCAGAACCAGCCCCTGTGTGACTGACCCAACTATTCATGGGGATTTAGCACACTAGGGATATCCTTCTTCATCTGTCATGTCCAAGCAAATCCTTTGCCATTCTCAATCTTTATTTTTTTACTTTCTCCCTCCCTTTCTTATTTTCTTTCATTCATGCTTGCTTTGTTTCTCTCCTATTCATTCTCTTGCTTAGTTTCCTTTTTTCTTTCTTGTATTTTTCTTTCTTTTTTCTTTCTTCCTTTTTTATTTTGTCTCCCCCTTTCTCCCTTTTTCACTTTCTCTCTCTCTCTCTCTCTCTGTATTTTTTCCTCTTTCTTTTCCCCAAATTGCAATTTTCCCCCAACTCTTATTCCCTACACCCCAAACCCCACCATCACCAACCCAGCACCCCTTGCTCCGCTCGTTTTGGCAATCTTTGCTTCATGAACAGAGTTTATTCCCTGCGGATGGAGCAGTGAGGGCCGTTCCATGGGGAATACAGCTGGGGAACAGGACTGAGCCCGGCTACGCTGCGTGGAGTGCCCTCGTCCCCATATTCTGGCTGTCTCTAAGGTGCCACATCTCCGGGTGCCACATGCCCAGCAGTGCCTCACAGAGCCGTCACCTCCTCCACAGTGTCCCCAGGGCCGTGGCTCCCCTCATCACTCCTGGTTTTGTCCTCAAACACCCTCCGCAGAGCGACTTTGACGGAGCCCTGGAAGCGGCGCCGCCGCCGGCAGCTCCCCACCAGCACATAAATCACTGGGTTGAGGGTGCAGTTCAGCAATGCCAGCAGCAAAGAGGGGTCCTCTGGGAATAAATCACCAGAATCAGGGAGATTGAGGAAAACCTCCACGCAGAAGGGGATGCCGAAGGCGAAGAAGAGCAGGACGCTGAGCAGGATGGCCACAAAGAGCTTCCCTGGGTGTCTCCTCTGCGAGCCACAGCGCAGCTTGAGAAACAGGAACAGGTTGGAAACCAACATCATGAGGGAAAAAACCACGGAAATGGTGAGGGCTACAGCTGCAAGGATGGTCTCAGAGTCTTCAGCATAGGTGTAGGTGACGTAGAGGGAGGAAACAAAAACCCCGGCGAGAGCCCAGAGGGCCCCGCTGACGATGCCCGAGAGGTGCCGGGGGCGGCGGCAGCGGTACCAGATGGGGCAGAGGACGGAGACGCAGCGCTCCACGCTGAGGGCTGCCAGCAGCCCCAGGCTGCTCAGGTCAAACAGGTGGCACGGGAACCCAAGGACAAACACAAAATGCCTATAGTGATGAATAAAAGGAAGCAAAGAGGTGCAAAATGCTGCTAAGGTCAGAAAAGCCAGTATAAGCAGGAGAAACAGGAGGAGCAGGGAGAAGTCGGCAACAGCCAGATTCAGGATGTAGATGGTGAAAGGGCTCTGCTTTGTGTGGAAGCCCAGGAACCACATGACCACCCCATTCCCAGCCAGCCCACAGAGGGAAATCCCCAGGCACACCCCTGCAAAGGCGATCAGTGTGTAGGGAATGCTCGAGCACTGATCTGGGACATATTCCTCCAAGTCCAGAAATCCATAAATTGTGTCATTCAGGGTGAAGTTTGTTGTGCTGTTCTCCTCCATGGTGAAAGATCCTGCTCCCGGTGGCTGCCTTCTCCCTTTCCCACCGCCTCCTAGGGAGACATGGGGAACCCGAGGGAAACAAGGGCCATCAGCATTCCCAGCACTTCCCATCTGTCCACACCCCCACCCCTGCAGTGCCCAGGACAGGCTCCCACCCCTCCAGCCCTGACCCTGGACAGGAGGCATCTCCCACCAGTCCATCCCTGGACTCCTACCTCCAGCAGGAACAGCTCTGTCACAGGAGCCCCTGGAGAAAGGATCTGGGGATGGCTGCTGGAACCACTGGCTGTGCTTCAGCCTCGTCCCTCGTGCCTGGGCTGCAGCCCTTGGCCCAGAGATCACATCCCACGGTCAGAGCCTCCCCTCACAATCTCCCCACATCGGTGACAGCTTCCCCTCACATGTCCCAGGGACAGAGATATTGTCAGGACGAGATGGCCACGTCACCCCCTTCCTCTATCCGTGCCACTCTCCAGTGTCATCCCACCATGCGAGGGGCTTCTGGCTTTTACTGCATGTGCCAGGTGGTCCATCTGTCAGTGCAGAGGGGGATATAAATCCTTCCCAGGAATGAAGGATGGCAGAGGGGTGAGAGAGACGAGCCAGAGATCTTCAGGAGTGAGAAATCACTGATGTGCAGACCTGCAACAGCGCAAGTTTCTCGGTGCCTCTAGTGACATGTAACTGGTGCTCAGAGAGTTCTCCCAGCTTCCTTCTGGGAGACACTTCCAGGAGTTGCACCTTTCTCCATCTCCCTCTCATGGATGGACCCTGAGCCTAAGTTCTCTCCTTGTTTCAAGTCTTCCTCTAGCTCCAAATCCTGCAGCTCCGGGCTGGACACCCTGGAAAGCCCATGGACCTTGTGCATTAACATATCCATCAGTCCTGGGGATGACAAGCACAGGATGTAACTCCGAAGGAGAGAGAAAACACATGAAAGAGGGGCAGAAAATAAGCAACAAAATGCCAGTCCCTGTGCTGTGAAAGGCTGAGGTTGTGTGGCAGGAACCACTTGGAGATAAGAGTGCTTTGGCAGCACCATGTACCCCACAAACCTAATCTCAGAGGAGACACATGCCTGGCAGGGGCGTTTAGGCTGATGACTGGGATTAGATGGGATGGGATTAAAGGCAGTGGGTAAAGCCCTCGTGCAGTCCCGTGTCTGGGCAATGGTGATTTCCCGCAGCAAGTGGACACAAGGACTGTGCTCATCCCCATGGCTGCTGCTCAGGGGCTCTGTTGGCATCCAATGAGGTCTGGAATTTCTGAAGGGTTCAGAAAATCCCGTAAGAGCTGAATGGACCATAGCAGGATAACCTTTCCATGGACAGGATCTGCCCTCACCCGAGGAGGGTTTTGACCCAGGATTCCCAGCACCTGAAGGTACACAGTATTATCTGTGCTGTCCTCTCGTTTTCGTTTTACATCCAGTAAATGATGTTTAAAATTCTAAAGTCTGAGTGCCTGCATTAATGGGATCATAACAGACCAGCAGCTCCTCATGAAGAACTGAGGGGAGGAGAGGAAGGGGGTGACGTGGCCATCTCGTCCTGACAATATCTCTGTCCCTGGGACATGTGAGGGGAAGCTGTCACCGATGTGGGGAGATTGTGAGGGGAGGCTCTGACCGTGGGATGTGATCTCTGGGCCAAGGGCTGCAGCCCAGGCACGAGGGACGAGGCTGAAGCACAGCCAGTGGTTCCAGCAGCCATCCCCAGATCCTTTCTCCAGGGGCTCCTGTGACAGAGCTGTTCCTGCTGGAGGTAGGAGTCCAGGGATGGACTGGTGGGAGATGCCTCCTGTCCAGGGTCAGGGCTGGAGGGGTGGGAGCCTGTCCTGGGCACTGCAGGGGTGGGGGTGTGGACAGATGGGAAGTGCTGGGAATGCTGATGGCCCTTGTTTCCCTCGGGTTCCCCATGTCTCCCTAGGAGGCGGTGGGAAAGGGAGAAGGCAGCCACCGGGAGCAGGATCTTTCACCATGGAGGAGAACAGCACAACAAACTTCACCCTGAATGACACAATTTATGGATTTCTGGACTTGGAGGAATATGTCCCAGATCAGTGCTCGAGCATTCCCTACACACTGATCGCCTTTGCAGGGGTGTGCCTGGGGATTTCCCTCTGTGGGCTGGCTGGGAATGGGGTGGTCATGTGGTTCCTGGGCTTCCACACAAAGCAGAGCCCTTTCACCATCTACATCCTGAATCTGGCTGTTGCCGACTTCTCCCTGCTCCTCCTGTTTCTCCTGCTTATACTGGCTTTTCTGACCTTAGCAGCATTTTGCACCTCTTTGCTTCCTTTTATTCATCACTATAGGCATTTTGTGTTTGTCCTTGGGTTCCCGTGCCACCTGTTTGACCTGAGCAGCCTGGGGCTGCTGGCAGCCCTCAGCGTGGAGCGCTGCGTCTCCGTCCTCTGCCCCATCTGGTACCGCTGCCGCCGCCCCCGGCACCTCTCGGGCATCGTCAGCGGGGCCCTCTGGGCTCTCGCCGGGGTTTTTGTTTCCTCCCTCTACGTCACCTACACCTATGCTGAAGACTCTGAGACCATCCTTGCAGCTGTAGCCCTCACCATTTCCGTGGTTTTTTCCCTCATGATGTTGGTTTCCAACCTGTTCCTGTTTCTCAAGCTGCGCTGTGGCTCGCAGAGGAGACACCCAGGGAAGCTCTTTGTGGCCATCCTGCTCAGCGTCCTGCTCTTCTTCGCCTTCGGCATCCCCTTCTGCGTGGAGGTTTTCCTCAATCTCCCTGATTCTGGTGATTTATTCCCAGAGGACCCCTCTTTGCTGCTGGCATTGCTGAACTGCACCCTCAACCCAGTGATTTATGTGCTGGTGGGGAGCTGCCGGCGGCGGCGCCGCTTCCAGGGCTCCGTCAAAGTCGCTCTGCGGAGGGTGTTTGAGGACAAAACCAGGAGTGATGAGGGGAGCCACGGCCCTGGGGACACTGTGGAGGAGGTGACGGCTCTGTGAGGCACTGCTGGGCATGTGGCACCCGGAGATGTGGCACCTTAGAGACAGCCAGAAGTATGAGGGCACATGGCTCTGAGCTCAATCCTGTTCCTGTACTCCCCATGGAACGACCCTCAGTGCCTCAGCCCCAGAGAATAAACTCTGATGTGCTGGTCTTTTTCGTTTTGTTACTACCCCTAAATCAGATTTGGATTTATTGCTTTTGTTTCTTTCCAATGTGGTAAGTCTGGCCCCAGAATCTGTTGAATAAATAATATCTGGTCTTTGCTGCAGAGCTTGTCCCTGGTGAACAGTGTCAAAAATGGCTCATTTCCTTCGTCTTTCCAAGTCTAAAGCCTCTGGCTTGTCTGAGGAGGGCAGGTACCTGTCTCATACCAGAGCTCTTCCTAAGGTGCCTGCAGTGGTTGGAATGAGCCGTCTGCTGACAGTTCCAAGAGCTGCTCATTCCTTCTGGGAAAAGCATTTTGTCTCTCTGTCAAGTTCCTCTTTCGATTTAAAGCAACCCTAATCCCAAAATCTTATCTCTGAATGGGCTCGACTTGCCCCTTCTCATTCCAGAGGTGGATTTTTAGGACCCTGCACAACAAAACCTTTGATTTCTGGTTCAAACCAAGTTTTGCCCCTTGTATACCACAATTTCAGTGGTACTTGACCTTCACCACGCAGTTTCCAAGAGGATTCACAGAATAATAAATTCTGTGCATGAGCAGGAGCACAGGAACACAGCAGAGGGATGATTTAGGATTTCAGGAATGTCATTTTTTCTGAGAAGAGGTGGATCAATGCTGCTCTCTAGGCTACAACCCTTCGAAAGTTAGAGGTTTCATCGGAGTCATCTTCTACCCTCCCTGGGGAGTCAGACAGGATCCTACAGTGAATTCCACGGAATTCCTAGAACGCTGCAGTGAGATGATTCCTACCCAGGCTGACATGTGTCAGGGAGCTGGGACGCTCCTGCTGGAAACTGGTGCGTGTGGGGACCCTGGGAGCAGAACTGTCACCTCTCCTCCTTGCTGACACCGTGTTTGTGTCCCCAGCTCTGCAGTCTCACATCCCCTCACCAGGCCAATCCTTTCAAGTGCAAGCAGTTCATGATCCATGAGCTAAAGGGGCTCCAGGAGAGGGGGAGAGGGACTTT